>JAPYZC010005613.1:0-13207 GCA_030522665.1 Ichneumoninae sp. A BG-2022a | reverse complement strand
CCTGCTTTTCGACCTCGCGTGATTCACGAGTTGCCACTTCACTTAGACCTTTTTTCGACGAAGTGGAACGATCGATTATTTTTTTCTTTTTTTTTTTTTCTTCAAAACTTGAGACTGCACGAACAACGTCGTTGTTAGCCGCGCTCGTTGTTACTGTGACGTGTTTACGGGGTTTTGAACATTTCGGAATTTCGCGGAGAATTAGCTGATGAACTTAGCGCGCCGATAGGCGCGGGACTGGACGGCGTATTTGCTGCGGAAATGGGAAACAATTCGTATCACTGATCAATGCGATATTGGCCTCGTGAGGTAGGGTGAAAGTGGTGAATATGGGCCACCTCGATTAACACGTAAATCAATTATATATGGACCGGGCCATATTCCCCACTTTTACCGTATCTGCAGATGGTCCGGCTGGGCCCCGAGCCAGACGCCGGAGCAACGTGTAATGCTGAAGAGTTTTATTTTCTTTTTGTTTGTTTGTTTGTTTTTTTTCTTCAAAACTCGAAACTGCCCGAACAACGTCGTTGTTTCTGTGACGTGTTTACGGGGTTTTGAACATTTCGGAATTTCGTGGAGAATTAGCTAATGAACCTAGCGCGACGATAGGCGCGGGACTGGACGGCGTATTTGCTGCGGAATTGGAAAACAATTCGTATCACTGATCAATGTGATATTGGCTTCGTGAGGTAAGGTAAAAGTGGTGAATATGGCCCACCTCGATTAACACGTAAATCAATGATATATGGACCGGGCCGTATTCCCCACTTTTACCGTATCTGCAGATGGTCCGGCTCGGCCCTGAGCCAGACGTCGGAGCAACATGTAACGCTGAAGAGATTTATTTTCTTTTTGTTTGTTTATTTTTATTTTTATTTTTTCTTCAAAACTCGAGACTGCACGAACAACGTCGTTGTTAGCCGCGCTCGTTGCTACTGTGACGTGTTTACGGGGTTTTGAACATTTCGCAATTTCGCGGAGAATTAGCTGATGAATCCACCGTAACGGTAGGCGCGGGATTGGACGGCGTATTTGCTGCGGAATTGGGAAACAATTCGTATCACTGCACTGAGAAAAAATTACATAGTAAATACAACAATACTGACTTTTTACCATAAAAAATAGTTCCCAGGGAGAACGTTTACATTTTATAGTTACGGCAGTGACAAAAAATCATGGTTATAACTATAATTATATTTCAACCAATTGAATAGATACTATCAAAAACTATATATATAGACGTCCCACCTCGGAACTATTGGTATAGTAGAAAATACTATCCTTTTTCTCAGTGTGATCAATGCGATATTGGCCTCGTGAGGTATCTGCAAATGGTCCGGCGCGGCTCGGGCCCCAAGCCGGACGCCGGAGCAACGTGTAACGCTGAAGAGCTTTATTTTCTTTTTGTTTGTTTTTTTTTTCCAAACTCGAGACTGCACGAACAACGTCGTTATTAGCCGCGCTCGTTGTTACTGTGACGTGTTTACGGGGTTTTGAATATTTCGGAAGTTCGCGGAGAATTAGCTGATGAACCCGCCGTAACGATAGGCGCGGGATTGGACGGCGTATTTGCTGCGGAATTGGGAAACAATTCGTATCACTGATCAATGCGATATTAGCCTCGTGAGGTATCTGCGGATGGTAATCATCAATGTATGTACATACGAAAGTTTCGTGGTATTAAAGCTGCTGATGCAATTCGGTCCATCGAAGCTATGAACAAGTGCACGCGACACAATGTTAGAGTACCGAATAGGTTTGCAGTGCTGTTTGTAGTACGGTTTTGTGAAGTCGTAGCGTTCCAGCGGAAATGCATCGAATAGAGCGAATGCCGGTCAAATGGAAAATGCCTGACAGTGCATTCCCACGTTTGTGCCGAACAATCGCTATGTCCGTCAATCGCTGGCAGGTTTTAGGCCGGCTGGTCCATGGTAGACATTTTGGATCGTTACATCGGGACCTGTCGAGGCCCCGACGAGGCCAAGTCAGGACCTTGATGAAACCCGTTGAAAAGTGAGATCATGCGCAGCGAAGATTGTGCGAATACCGTCGATCTAAGAACCTTGAAGTTACCTTAAAAAAAGTCACATAAAGGTACGACCTTCATTAATGCCCGAACGATCTGAACGGTGCTGCTGAGAAATCTGCCGATCATTAACGAATGTTACGGTACAAATTGTAAGATATCGATTAGCCGATACAAGCGCTTCATGCCAAGACCCGTTAATAATTAAGACCGAGTCAAGGTCCTGATTAGGTCTCGTCAGGACCTTAACGTAACGCTCCAAACTGTCAGCGAGGGTTAGTTTCCCGTGCGAATTTGAGATCATGCGTAGAGAAGATAAGGCGAGCACCAGCGATCTAAGTGATCTACGGCGAAGACCAGCGATCTAAGTGATCTACGGCGAAGACCAGCGATCTAAGCGATCTGTATTGTCGAAGCTCCTTCTATTTGAAGTCGCTTCGTCGTTTCGGATATAATATTTTTTTTGGGGAACGGTTAATCAAATAAATTCAGAAACACTCGCGAATTTTGAGCCATCCAATCAAATCAATCTTTATTGGCTCATGTGGGAAAAGCCTTGCGGCATAAAAACCCACGACGATGTTAATGTTTTTACAATTTCCGTTACAAAAATTTACATCGCGTTCGTTTTTCATCAACCCCAGTACCACAGGATCTTTTAGTCGTAGCCGCCTCTTTCAACCGAGGGCTCGTCTTGGACGACAAACCCCCGTGCTGTGAGGTCTTTGAGCTATATCGTATCCTTGTGGCAGGAGGTTGGTTGCCTTGAGGTGGAGAATCTAGGGCTGTTGCCGTCCTCACACGTTCCTGACACCGCAGATTTTCGTCAACCCCGTCGGGTTGAATGTATATATCGTCAACTCCGTTGAGTTGAGATCGTCTCGGCAGCCCGCTGGCTGGAATCGCCTTGTTATTTGGGTTGGAAAAAACCCGGATCGGGCCTCGGGCCCTTCGGAAGCGCGTATGCCCGACGTGCCTCGCCCGAGCGACGTCGATAAACTAATTTTCTTCGCAAGCGCTCGCTCCTTCGTCCGTCAGTCATGGCGTCGATGCCGACGGGACTCGATCGAGCGCGGGTATCCATGCACAGCGCGTATCTTGCGTAGAGATGAGATGATGAGTGATTTTAAGCCCCCGATATACAGGAAAGCTAGTTAACTCTAACAACTTAAATGTGGTTGTTCGTACAAAACAAAAACAAAAACACAACATTGTGAGTCACCGAACAGATCTAAGGCGAATGCCAGCGATCTAAGAACTTTGTAGTTTCCGTCAAAAAAAGGTCACAAAAAGGTATGCCCTTCATTAATGCCTTCATTAATGCCTGGATGATCTGAATAGAGCTGCTGGGAAATCGGCCGATCATTAACGAATGGTACTGTACAAATAGTAAAATATCGACTAATCGATACAAACGCTTCATGCCTACACCTGTTAATGATTAAGACCGAGTCAAGGTCCTGACTAGGTCTAGTGAGGACCTTAATGTAACGCTCCAAACTTTCAGCGAGGGTTAGTCTCCCGTGCGAATTTGAGATCATGCGTAGAGAAGATTAGGCGAAGACCAGCGATCTAAGTGATCCACGGCGAATACCAGTGATTTAAGCGATCTAAGGCGAATACCAGCGATCTAAGAACTTTATAGTTGCCTTCAAAAAAAGGTCACAAAAAGCTATGCCCTTCTTTAGTCCCTGGACGATCTGAATAGAGCTGGGAAACCGGACAGTCATTAACAAATGGTACTGTCCAACCTACGGGGTATCGACTAACCGATAGCAGGGCTCAGGGCAACAACACACCTGTTAATACTTAACAATCAACAGATGAATATCGGTCGTAGCAGCACTGTACACATTAGTATAATGGATCATCGGATGCTTCATGTACGAATCTGCATACGAATTCGGCAGTGTTGTGCGGGAAATGTACTGCGGAATTCAGATTCCTCTCAATTGATTGGACAGTCAATGTCTAACAGTACATTCTCGTGTTTCTACCTAACGATGGCAATATTTAGGCCGGCAGTTCCATGGTAGAAAATTTACATCGTTAGACCGGTAACTGGTGAGGCGCTGTCTAGGCCTTGTGAGGTAATGGTGTAAAATGTCTATCAGGGTTAGTCTCCTGTGTAAATTTGAAATCACGCATAGAGCACATTAGGCGTACACCAGCGATCTAAGCGATCTTAGGCGAACACCAACGATCTAAGCGATCTAAGGCGGACACCAGCGATCTAAGCGATCTTAGGCGAACACCAACGATCTAAGCGATCTAAGGCGGACACCAGCGATCTAAGCGATTTAAGGCAAAGACCAGCGATCTAAGCGATCTAAGCGATCTAAGGTGACAGCGATCTAAGGTGAACACCAGCGATCTAAGGTGAACACCAGCGATCTAAGGTGAACACCAGCGATCTAAGGTGAACACCAGCGATCTAAGGTGAACAACAGCGATCTAAGTGATCTAAGGCGAAGACCATCATCTAAGGCGATTACCAGCGATCTAAGCGATGTAAGCGATCTAACCCGAACACCACTTCTTTCAAAAAAAGGCTACAAGAAGATATGTCCTTCATTAGTGCCTGGACGATCTGAATAGTGCTGCTGACCAATCGGCCGCTCATGGGGCCTAATCATGGAGAGTACCGTTCGCTGAAGTGAAGATTCGAAATAATGAAGTTTCGGAAATTTGACATTTCGGAAAAGTAACGATACAGTTTCGGATGTTTGCCTATGCCGATGAAGCGCGTTCGGACCCACGACTTTCGGCCATACGACGATTCAACCGATCATAGTTCGGCGAAATGATGTGGCAGCCCGCTCATTAACGAATGGTACTGTCCAAACTTGGAGGTATCGACTAACCGATACCAGCGCTTCATGCCCGTTGGCATGAAACGTTGGTATGGACAGGAGTGTTGTTACACGCGCATTAATAATTAACAGTGAAGAGATGAAAATGGACCGGTGATGCTAGAAACGAAGAGCCTGAATATCGATCCCAACGGCGCTGCGCGCATCAGGATAATGGATCATCGGATGCTGCGTGTACGAATCTGCATTCGAATTCGGCAATGTTGTGCGATAAATGCACTTCGCAGCTCAGATTCCTCTCGACGCGTTATTGCGATCCTGTTTTCGGCGTACACCGCACACGGAACTCGACTACTCACCCCAGAATGCATGCATAATTCGAGAACGAGTCAATAGCGATAGCAGAGCACGGAGATTCTTACTGGAGCTGATGGAAACGTGAATTGCACCTGCTGGAAGGGTGAATTGCACGCTCGACACGCGAAACTCTCCGATGAAAAGCGCGACAATATATCGTGCGGCATGAACATCGCTACCTCTGTACACAATACAAAAAGTTTTTACTTTTTACAACAACTTATTGCCCACAAATATTCACAATTTTTTATTAATTATTTTTTTTTAGTTTTACAAAAAAAAGCACAAACTATAATTGTTAATTCCACGAGAAATAAAAAAGCATAGGGCTGGACTTAGGAAGGACTTAGGTCGATGGCCTATTGGCAATAGAAATAGCATTACGAAGTGTAAATAATCGTCAAAATGTACCAGCATCCATACCGTGTGATATATTGTCGATAATTACATTTACTACTAAAAAGGTAGGTTTGTGATATTTACACCTGAACAAACGAGTTTGTCATTTATTTCACAACATTATTTTTACGAAACTTCGTAACTTCGATCTTACCCCAGAATGCATACATAACTCGAGGACGAGTCAATAGCGATAGTAGCGCACGGAGATTCTTACTGGGGCTGATGGAAGGGTGAATTGCACGCTCGAGACGCGAAACTCTCCGATGAAAGCAGCGCCAATATATCGTGCCGCATGAACATCGCCACCTCCGTACACAATAAAAAAAGTTTGTACTTTTTACAGCCACTTGTTGTCCACAAACGTCCACAATTTTTCTAGTTTTTCGTTAATTTTCTAGTTTTACAGAAAAAAAAGTACAAACTATAATTGTTAATCCAAACGAGTTTGTCACTTATTTAAGGGAATACGTCACACAACGACTTTTCTACTTTTGTAAACCACTAAAAATCATAAGTGTTATAAAACAACGAATAAGGTTTCAAAAATCATGTTTAAGAATTTTTTCCCCACATGGATTCCGAGATACATGAGGTTAAAATTGTGTCAATTAGCATGACCTGCATATGGTACAGCATGAAAAGCAACATGCTTTTTTAAAAAACATTTATTTCCAGATTTCTGTATTTGATTTTTTTAACTAACATAATATTACAACATTATTAAGGACGCATTAAAAAAATAAAATCGAACTCTGCCCATAGATTTTCGAAGATATTACAAGTTGAAGGAGCTTCGACCCTGTATATGAATAGACACCTAGGCCTCGACTATTACTATGAACATGCCCCCCCCCCCCACCCCCCCCTCCCCAATTAAAAAACAGCAGTCTGTGACGTATTCCCTTAACAAAATTATTTTTACGAAACTACGTATTCCGATTTTACGAAATTATTTTTTACTTTGTACCGAAGCGTCAATAGCGAAAGCTCGGGAATCGTAAAAGTGGCGATTTCCTGGAGGAGTCTCTCACTTCACGAGCAGCCCAACACATAGAGCTTCAGCTTCGGCACGCTCAGTCTATATACAGTGCGAAGAGCCAAACGAAAAGACAACATTAGTATAGAAAAAAAAACGCAAATAAAATGACGGACATAAAAAACATCTCGACATAGATTTTCGTAGATATTACAAGTTGAAGTTGTGAAGTTGAATTACAAGTGAACTTAACCATTACTATGAACATGCCCTCCACCACCCCCCCCCCCCTCCCCCGCCCAATTAAAAAACGGCAGTCTCTGACGTATTCCCTTGACAAAATTATTTTTACGAAACTTCGTATTCCGATTTTACGAAACTTCGTATTTCGATTTTACGAAATTATTTTTCCTGTGTACCGAGCGTCAATAGCGAAAGCTCGGGAGTCGTAAAAGTGGCGATTTCCTGGAGGAGTCTCTCACTTCACGAGCAGCCCAACCCATAGAGCTTCAGCTTCGGCTCGCTCCGTTTATATACAGCGCGACGAGGCAAACAAAAAGACAACATTAGTATAGAAAAAAAAAAAAACAGAAATAAAATGACGGACATAAAAAACATCTCGGTGTGGTGCGAGTAACTCGCGAAGCGCGTTGAAAATTTCGCTACACACTCGGCCCGGGGTGGAAAGTGAGGGGGGGGGGGTGTATACTCCGAAGCGTAAATTTTGTAATGGGACACAATAAGCGAAATGGTCGTCGGTGTTATGTGCCGGCCGTACGGTCCGCGGATGATGCACTTTGCTCTAATGCACTCTGCGGCTGCCGGACCGGCAATGGTCAGCGGCTAAACACGACCGTACCGCGAAATATGACGACGCGCTTAACGCTCGCTCTTGCCGGAACTCCGCAGCAGAGCCGGCGAATATTTGCGGAATTCATGCGCCGAACGACACAGTGCGAAATGTACAATTTCTTTTTTTTATATTATTTTTTTTGCTGTTTATTCCCGTTTGCTCTCGCCATGAAGATACGTGGGCGTTTGCAGCTGCTTCAGCTGCAGGCGTGTTTTATTCGGCGCGAATGGCATGAAGTACAATAATGGAGTGTGCGGTTTTTTATTCGTGCGCATCCGCGTGCGCCGTGCGTGCATTACGCGTCCGCGGCAACGAAAGGACTGCCAATCGCACGTGCTCGTGCGATTGGCAGTGCCAAGCGTGCTAAGCACTCGCACGTGCCAAGCGTGCCAAGATGAAGCCGTAAAGTTCCATGTAATTGCTTATCGTTAACTAACGGTGAAGAACAAGTACCCATGTACGAATATCAGAATGGCACCATTCTGGACCAGTACTGGTGCCGGAGCTACCAGTACTGGCAGACGATCAAGGCCCGGCACAAATCCAATGCAGAATCAGTACTGGGCCGGTATTGCAATGATAACACCTGCCCAGGGCTGGCTGTCAGCGTCAAGCCAGTACCGCGTGCCAATGTTCATCCACTGTTCAAAAACTATAATAATAAACAGTAAAAAAGAATGTTTTTATCGTCTGCCAGTTTGTTTAATTCATTTATCTGATCGTGGCTTACTGTATGGTTGTTATTTTACGCTTATATGCTGGAAACCTCGGAATACATTTTTCGACCGGTGATGGGATTCGAACCTGCGACCCTACGATTACTAGCCCGTTTTTTTATAAGATTTTTATTGTGATTGCCAATACATAACGTTTTTCATGGTTACAATAAACTTTGAAAAAAAAAAAAACCAAACAATCTGCGCGAGGAAAAATAAATCGACCTTAATGTACGCCTGGCTGCTTCACTGCAGCTCTCATGTACAAAAATTCTTAGAAATCGGTTAACAAAAAATACATATTTCAATTATGATAATAACTATCGTAACAGTTAACAGAAGAATAGGTGCTCGGGTAGCGCACAGTGAGGCATGGGGAAAAACTAAACGATGGCTTAAAAAGCATAGAAAAAAGACCCCAGAATAACGATTACTAGTCCTAGATCTTACCTACTTCGCTATGCTATTGTTGAAGAACACCGTTTCGAAACTTGTACATCAGTTGAGCAAATATTGTCACACTAACTTCATATGATTGAAAAGGTATAAAATACATCAATATTTATTCTTCAAATTTTTTTTTCACCAAAACATAGCTTCCTCTATGAGGAAGCAAAAGGATTTTCGATTTTACGAAACTGATACGTTCAAAACATATACATATGTTTATCTGATACGGTCTATTAGCGATAGCCAACTCTTGGTGAAGTTGTTCATCAGCACTATGCCATGGTCGTTGAACAAGACTTGGCAACAAGGGCTGTTCTAGTATTGGGCCGTACTGCCAGCTCGGGACTTTGTCCAGTACTGGTAATCAAGGTTGGCCCATTATTGGTGAAGTTTTTCATCTGTACGGGGACAGAGCCGGTAATTAAGACTCAGCAACTGTAACTGTCCCAGTTCTGGGCCATATTAGGAGCTTTGGACTTGGCCCCGTACTCGCAAGCTACATAGGCCCATTACTGATAGTGTTGTTTGACAATACTGTCCGAGAATTGGCAAACGAGACTTGGCAATCGGCTCTATCCCAGTTCTGGGCCGTTTTTATAACTCCGGCACCGCACAGATATTCGCACATTTTTATACAGAGCTTCCTGACAATATTCTTAACGGTTTTCAATAATTTGTTTGCAACGTTTCCGCATGAAACTACCCTAGAAACATTAAAATCCATCGCTTATTTTCAATCTGCCATGAGAATCAATGTTAAATGGTTCAAATAAAAAAAAACAATTTCTCGAAAACGGTGAAGACGAACGCATTCAAACTTTGCAGTTACACTTAGACCGTTCAAATGAATGCGTCAAAGAAATCATCGACGCAATGAATGTCGCGCTTCTTCGACGAACTGCGAAATTTGCATGGTGAAGAGAAAGAGCGCATAATAAAAGAACAGGTCGAAGACATCGAAGTGGAAAAGAAGGGGCGGTTACGGAAGCCTGCCGGGGAGTTTGGATTTTACGAGACGGGATAGCTCTCTGCGGGGCGGATGGGTCGTATAGATTCGACGATGAAGCGGCATGAATCATTTATACTTTTCCCTACCGCTGGATTGAGAGGTTTCGAGCGCGGAATTTATATCTGATACTTCGGAAAAGGAAAAAAAATATGGGGTAAACGGATTTTCCGCCGCAGCTGGCTTCAAAAATGTACCGCATGATACATGCACTGATAAAAAAGTACGGTTGAATCCACTAGGATTCGGGCAGGGACGTTCAACTAAATATTTTGTTGGTACACCTGAAAAATTGGTTAGTTCAACAATTTTTTGTTGTTTTTACCAAAATATTTTTGAGTCATTAAAATATTTTGTTCGACCAACTAAATATTTATTTGAACGTCCCTGCCCGAGTCTTAGTTGATTCAACTGTACTTTTTATCAGTGTGCTACATATTTCCAATTGCAGGCGACGACAGGAAATAATGAAAGTCTGGGAGTCGCGATTTTGAACGATCGAAATGTAGAACAGCCGATATTTCGAAATAGAAATCATTCTATTCCGTTTGATAACGTTCGTTATCTAACGAACGTTCAAATGTAAAACGGCCAGTCCTCTGAGAATCCTTAAGGGGCTGCTGGACCTTCCTGTTTTATCGATAAAAATAGGCGATTTTTTAGTTTTCACTATTCATCGTCACTATGCGAAGCGTATGCTTCAAATCTTGCAGGACTGTATTATTAACATAAATGATTCGGCGTGCATTCGAATTTCGGTCCAAAATCTTCCGAAAAATAAAGAAAATCGAATATTATAAACTTTAAGGGTGTACAAATCTGGTAGTTCAAAATGGTGACCTCCAATTTTCAAAAATGCATCGTCGAATAAAATATTGTTCGAAAAAACCTTGTCGTAACCTTGTCGTGAAGCGGTTGTTCGACGTAGCCATCTATCGAAGATACAATTTTCGAACTACTAATTTTTCTAGATTTTAATATTCGCAATGATGGAATTTCGAAGAAATAGCGGTCTTACATTTTGGTCCTTCAAAATTTTAAACCTCACTCATTTATACTTTTCCATCTCTCTGGATTGCGAGAAATTTATATCTGGGATTTCGGGAAAAAATGAAAAAAATACACGCTTAATGGATTTTCTGCCGTAGGTGGCTTCAAAATCCGGAATGCTATTTATGTCCCGCGCTGCACGGTACATGTTACATACTATCGGATACTGGCATTTATACACACCTGTGTGATATTTCCAATTGCAGGTGACGAAACTCAATAATGAAAATATAGTAGAGAGGTAAATAAATGATCCATCATGTGATGGGTCGTACAGATTCGACGATGATGATGACATTAATCATTTATACTTTCCCATCTCTCCGGATTGCGAGGAATTTATATCCGAAATTTCGGAAAAACAAATGAAAAAAAATACACACCAAATGGATTTTCTGCCACAGCTGGCTTCAAAATCCGTAATGCTGTAACTTGCTACATATTATCGTTTTGTAGGGTTTTTACACACCCGCGAATTATTTCGAATTGCAGGTGAAGAAAGGAAATAAGAAAGTCTACGGTAAATGTAGTGGAGAGATACATGACCCATAATTCGATGGGTCGCACAGATTCGACGATAATGCGATATGAATCATTTATCCTTTCCCATCTCACTGGATTGAGAGGTTTCGAGCGGGGAATTTATATCTAAAATGAAAAAAATATAAGCTAAACGGATTTTCCGCCGCAGCTGGTCTCAAAATCCGTAATGCCGTTTATGTGCTGCGCTGCACGGTACATGGTACATACTATCAGATAGTAGACTTTTTATACACCTGTGTAATATTTCCAATTGCAGGTGACGAAAAGAATAAAAATAATATAACTGAAACGCGAAAACACTAAGATTATAAATAAATAAAAAATAATCAACATTTTTAAAAACCCGCATTAACAACTTTTATATATATGTAACAAATTATCATAGACGCAGCTCGACGCGTATTCGAGGTAGTACACGTTGAGTGAATTCAATGCACTACAGAATAACACAGCCACAGCATTTTTATAACAGACGACAAATAATCGCAAAGGCAATAGTAGATAATGACCTGTCGATACGGTAAAAGTGGGGAATAGGAGAGACCGGGGCAAAATGGCACAGCGGGGCAAAACGGAACAGTGAGGACAGAACTCGATGCCCCATTTTGTCCCAACGATACATCCAGATTTTCAAACCCCCTTTGCCCCACATACCATCATCGCCACCATCCAAAAGTCATTGGAAAATTGCGATTTGTCTCATTATCCCGTTTTGCCCCGCTGTGCCATTTTGCCCCGCTCTCCCCTATGGCCCGGCCTATATATCATTGATTTATGTTTTAATCGAGGTGGTCCATATTCACCACTTTTACCCTATATCTGAATAGGCTTTTGGCGCGTTTTTTCGAAGTTAATTATCTCCGCCATTTCACATTTATTTTCTTATTCCTTTGCCACGAAAACATTCCCACATACACAGAACTAGTGTGCCAAATTCTGTCAAGAGACCGTTGCGCCGTTCCGACAAACACTGGAGACAACGAAAACAGCCAAATCGGGGGGGCCTCAGCGAAACGCATAACTCCCGTCTTTTTGCCTTAGCGGGCAGTCGGGAGTTAATGAAAGTCTACGATAAATGGCCTTAGCAAGTCAGCGACCATCGAAAGACCCAAAAAACGACTGGACGTTCTGTGACACTTTTCGTCCGGAATAACGACCGAAATAAAGACCAATTGTTAGGTTAAGAATGGGTCGATTTTTCCTCAATGACCGCAAAATGACCACAAATACGACCGATGTATGAATTACTGAAGAACGACCCAAATAAAATTCTCAACATGGTCGTCTTTCCGATTACTTACTGATCAACGCCAGCGAAACGACCCAACCTAGAGTTTTTTCAGTAATTCATACATCGGTCGTTTTTGTGGTGATTTTGCTGTCATTGATAGAAAAACGAACCCATTCTCAACCTAACAATTGGTATTTTTTCGGTCGTTATTCCGGACGAAAAGTGTCACAGAACAACCAGTCATTTTTTGGGTCTTTTAATAGTCGTTAAAGACGGTCGTTTGACTTGCTAGGGGGAGTATGAAGAGGTCAACGTCCTACCATTCGATATCAACAAAAACATTTGTTAAAGGAGAAAAAAACAGAAACCTAAGGTTCTCAAAAGATTTTTGTCAGAAAATAATGAAACTGGTGTCGGGCTAGTGGTCACATTGGTCCGGAGAGGTATACTTGATTCCAGCCTCGTATCTTAGCTCCGTCCCGCGTTCCGCACTTTATCGTCGGACGATCCCTCCGCAGCCATCCACGAAAAATCCTTTCGTGGTACTTGTCCCGCTAATCCCGCCTCATCTCCACTCATCTATTCACCTTAGCGGACAAATTTTCACTCTCTGTCCACACATAAAATTGGAGACATTTCAGTAGGGGAGACCGGGGGCAAAAGTAACACGGGTCAATAGTAACAAGCGGCTGCGCAACGCTGCGCATGATCGGACGCATCGGATATGAAGTGAGCAACATTATAGACATCACCTTATGGCCATCCAATCACCTCATAGCTGAGT
>JAPYZC010005610.1:0-17889 GCA_030522665.1 Ichneumoninae sp. A BG-2022a | reverse complement strand
TGGTTTTTTTTTTGTTTTTTTTTTTTTTTTTTTTTTTTTTTTCTCGATACGTTAGTCGTCGATTTATTATGCCTCGTGTAAGACTTAGGGTCGGATTTTGGACTTAAGATCGCCATTGATTTTGAACTTAAGATCGCTCTTGAGATCGAACTTAAGGTCGCTATTGAAATCGAACTCAAGATCGCGCTTGAGATCGAACTAAATATCGAAGTTTGGCCCGAACTTGATTTCGTTCTAAAGTCCGATCGTAAGTTCAAACTAAGCACGTAATGAATTTTCATCTCGATCAAAGTTCAAACTTCGTTTGAGCTTCATACTACCTAAAAATCCGACCTTTACGATTGGAATTATTGTCAAATTTATAGTCGAGGGAAAAAAGATTAAAAAATGCCCCTAATTACCTAAATTCGCAAAAATAAAAAATGTTCTCCCCCCTACCTTCCCTCCATCGTGCCGCATCTCTGTTTATCCCGTTCCGGATACCCGTCGAAAGAGAGTGGCGGATATTTGCCAGCGAAACGAGCAAGTATTACCAGCGAGTCCTTTGAGACAAAAGCTTTGAGAGGTGAACAACGCTCGCAGAAGGCCCCGGAGGGAGTGTCGGGCGGCGTAGGATAGATACAGTCGAGGGTGGAGGGGGGGGGGAGGGGGGGTGGGAATTCGTCGGGTTCCGGACAGCGAACCGTGGGACTTGGGCGGCAAGCCGGAGAGAAGCCAAGGAGGAGTTGGAGTGGACCGCGGCGGTAAAGTCGGCAGGAGCGGTGATAAAACGGGGTAGACGTTGGTTAGGGTTGAAAGACGAGCGATGTATCGTTCGCGGACTCCACTCGCCCGATATGGACTCGGCCCTCTTTCGTCCAGCTCTTTCAACCCCGTCTTCCTCCGCCTTGGACTCCTCGGCGTCCTCCTTCGCGCTAATGAGAGGACGAGCAGGAAGAAAACTTTGGTCTTTGAGCCGAAGCCGCGAAAGCTGGCGGAGACTTCGGAGCCTCAACGCCAGAGCAAAGAAAGTCGCCTCGCCAAGGTACAGATATAATATCACCGGATACCGGAGGGTGCGCGCGCGCGAGGCGAGAAAGAAAAATTTCCACGAGCAATTCGACACACGTAGCTTTCCCGCATCAAGCCCGGGAATATTGCCCGCCACCCCGTGGAGTTCCTCATCCGCGCGAGCTTAGGTAGGGGAGACCGGGGCAAAATGGCACAGCGGGGTAAAACGGGACAGTGAGGACAAATACCACCATCGCCACCATCCAAAAGTTATTGGACAATTGCGTTTTGTCTCGTAATCCCGTTTTGCCCCGCTGTGCCATTTTGCCCCGCTCTCCCCTACGATAAAAAAAAGGAGAAAAGAGAAGAAAACACCGGTGTTGGTGAAACGAATGTGTGAAGAAGAGAGCCGGAACCGGGCCGGATGCGCGGGGGTAACGCACAAGATCTCGAGGAATTCCGCGGCCGGGCTCCTTAATTAAAAACTCAGTGCACGGCACAATGGAGTGGCAACTCTTTGGGTACCCGCTATGAGCTGACGTCGCGAGGGCTTCTCACTCTCCCCGCCGTCTCTGTGTACGGCGCGTAGGTGTGTCGCACACGTGTCCCATGTTGTGTAGGGTAGGCATAAATGAGAAGGTAAAGCCCACCTACAATGCCGACCTACCCCTAGCCCGTGCCTTGTACTTCCGCCATCCGAGCGACCGATCAGGCGTCATCCGCCTCATTTTCACCAAGATCCCACATCGAACCTAGCACTCCAGTTAACGAGACACCGTCGACTCTTCCGCTTCTCTTTTCCTACGACTCCATTCGCCGCTTCGAAGCGACGTGCGGATTTTTTTTTTATCAGACCCTTTTTTTTATCATAATTGGTCCCGTTATGTTCCCGGTGTACGGCGTATCATTCCGTGAGCATTGCACGCCGAGTTACCGCATCAAAAGTCGCCCCCCTCCTTATCGCCCCGCACCGACGTCGGGACGTCACGAAATGACCAAGTATCCAATTACATCGTCGTTGAGATGGCGGTTTCGTACTCGTTGTACCGAGCGCGATCATTATTTCCAAAGCTCTCGCATACATCTCGTGTGTCCGCGCTCAGACACAGACACTCGCTTATCGGTGCCCCGTCCCCCCTCCCCCCCTTGCGAGTCTGTATCGCGCGGATACACGGGTCTGCTCACAGAGACATAAATATTGTGCAAGCGGTGGAAAATTCACTTTGAGATCGAGTCGAATGACGCACCCCGCCAATGAGCCACGAGCCGAGCCTCGGTTATTTATGTTTCCTTCTCGCTCCCCTCTCTCTCCTAACGTTTTCTTTTTCTCCGGCCTCGCTCTCCTTTCGCTCGACTCCCACACCACCCCCCGGCTTGCCGTGATGGTGTTTGTGCGCGTAAACGGCAGTCACTTAATTAAAAATTACTTAATTACGTTCTTGGCACTAATTAGTGGGCGCTCGGCTCTCTCTTGGCGGCGTAGCCTTTTCTCACCCCCCGCCCGTTTCGCGTCCCTCCTTCCACGGCTCGGCCACCCTCGCCCGCCCTCTCTTGCATCGCGCGGGCTCGCCGACCGCTAGGCTTCCGTGCTGCGTTTCGTTCCGCAACCCCCGTACTGAAAGAGAGTCGGAACCCGGAGAGAGAGTTTGCAGTGCCGCAGTCTCTTCAGCGGGGCATGCCGGCCTAAACCACCCCTACCCCACGCGCCCGGCCGAACAACACTCACCGGCCTCGGCGCGGGCGACCCACCACACACCCCCCCCCCACCCGCGTGTCTTGGTGGCATTCTTTTCTCCCCAGGTACAGCGAGGCAGACCGTCGAGAAAAGAACAGGGAGCTCGTGCAACAGTCGCGAAAAAAAATTATATAAAAAACAAGTTAAAAGCGCTTCACCGACACTGACGCTCTCGGAGGCTTCTGCTACTTCCGGTTTACTTCGTTATCTCCTCCGCTGTTGTGTATGTAAGCTCGATGGCCGTTATGATCGGTAGGATGTGAACGATGATTTTTGATTGATCGTCTTTATTAACATATGTTGATTAATGTCGAGTAAAAATAAAATAAAAAGCGCTTCTGCGACTTCCGGTTTACTTCGTTAGCTCAAATTTAATAGGAGATACGATAGCTTATTTATGTACAACCGATTCGTACCAAATTCAATAGCGAAAATTCTTTGATGTTGGTCTACTTCTGTAGAAAGTTTCAGCCCAGAATCTCAAAATTTGCGAAAGCTAGAGCACGAACACCCTTTTTTTAAAAATTTCAAAATCTCATAAAATCTGAACGAATGTTCCAATTAGTGCAAGAATTGTAAGAAACAGAGGCACTGAACGGCTCTACGTATGAGCCAAATTTCAACCCGATTGATAAATCCGTTCTTGAGTTATGGACGATTGAATTTTGGAAGCCTGGCACACACACACACACACATCCATCCAGACATTTTTTTTAAATGTGATTTTTCGATGTTTTCGAATATTCTGAACACGTTTTCATTAAAATCTCGAATTTTTTTTTTTCACCAAAACAAAGCTTCCTCTATGAGGAAGCAAAATTAAAAAATGTCGCCAAGATATTAAACAGAATGTATCGACGAGGCGAATGCAGTCGGCGTTCCTCGCGAGGTTTTCGGGCTCTTCGTGTAATACTTCTTCTTGCGCTCGTTTTTTCTCTTCGGCCCCATCGTCCCTCGCTCCATCTCGTTTCTGTCTGCATCTCTGGCGCTTTTTTTTTCTTCTTCCTTTTTTTTTGATAATGAACACAAGTACGAGAAACACGACGGGTATTGGCTGGGCGGTAGACAATGCGGTGGCCGCGGGGCTATCACGGTAGGAACGGAACGGCGGAGAAGAGAGCCGGAGGAGGCCGAGCGAGGCCTCTGAACTCTCGTCGCAAGAGAAGAGGAAGGGGCTTCCTCTTCCTCTCTTCTCTCGGTCCTCCTCTCTCTCTCTCTCGTCGAGGCGCGTTACCGGGAGAGGCTGTCGGCGAAATCGGGGGGAGGACTTTATAGGGGATGTAAGCATCGCCACTGCAAGGCTAATCCGGCGCTATGAGCCGCTACTTGCAGCATCAGTACGGGTACACTCCGAGCTAAAGATTATCCGGCGGTCGTCTCTTGTCTCAATCTCCGCACATCCCTGGAAATATATGCACTCCGCCCACTTTTTTTTTTTTTTTTTTTTTTTTTTTTACTCTTTTCTCATCAGCGGAGAGAGGAGTGTCGCATAGCGAGTAATTGCGTGCCGCGCCGATGCACGAACTCCCGTACGACCTGCACTGATAAAAAAAAAACACATCCGGTCGAAGGAACTGGAGATTCGGACGGGGATGTTCAGTTTCAGTAAATATTCAGCTCGTCGAACAAAATACTTTAATGACTAGAAAATATTTTTGGTGAAATTACCGACAAGATTGATGAACTAACTAATCTCTCAGTTGTACCAAATAGATATTTAGTTGGTCGAAGAAAATTGTGAAAGCATCGAAAAAATTGTTTAATTAACCAATCTCTCAGCTTTACACAGTAGAAAAAGAAGTTTGTGCTTTTTACAACAAATTATTGTTCACAAAAGTCCACAATTTTTTATTTGTTAATTTTCCTGTTTGATACAATTATTTTTACGAAATTTCGTATTGCGATGTTAGGGAATAATTTTTTACTGTGTGTCAACAAAATATTTATTCGAACGTCCCTGCCCGAATGTTTGGTCGATTCAACCGTATCTTTTTACATCAGTGTCTTGTCATAGCCGGTCTATCGTAGCTCGAAAAAAAAATTTATTTTCTCGTTTTATTATATTTCATATAATTATTATGATTTTCCGTCGAACGATCTTCATCGTGTTCTTGCCCCACTGGGTACAAAAGTCCAACTAAGTACTGTACCGACGACAATTGCGCTAGGCCAAAAAAAAAAAAAAAACAAACAAAAAAACCCGAGATTACCGTAAAATATGAATTCGCTCTCGAACCGGAAGTCGTCTTCGAAATTGAATTTTCCAACCGGAGCTTTCGCCGGTGGCCTAATGCAATCCATTACTGGAGTCTACCCTCGCGCATAAGCGGCCTCCGCCGGTGAGCTCCATCGTCCCCCGTCCCGGCCCTCACTTTTATCCCCCTCGGTAGACGAGTTTCCTGCAGAAGCGCACATGGTCCAGCGTCCTCGTACTCTTCCGCCCCCCGGTCGGTGTGTGAGTGCCTTAAGCCGAGGAGGAGGAACTCGCGTTTTGAGCCGGCTCGGCGAAAAAATTGTAAAATGATAATGTTCGTGTCCCGCCTTAATCGGCTTTGTAATCGCAATGGCGGGCGCGGAGCCGGCGGGCCGCGGCCGGGGGCAGAGCCGGGGGCATCGCCGTTCGACGGCACGTCGACATCATCCCCGGCGTCGGCGTCGGGCCATGCCGCCTCTCCCAACTCCGCCGAGGATTTAATTTGCATCCGTCCGACGAAAAACGCGAAAAACAGTTTATCAAAAAAGTTACCGCGCAGACTCGGCTTAGGTGGAGGAGAGAGCGCGAGGCGGGCGGCCTCTCCCCGGAGAACCTATCGCGCCGTTCTGCATATAACCCGACGGGTCCGGCAATGAAATTGACCGGGGGGATGCTCGGCCGGCGGACCGACGGAGATACACCCCAAGTGTCGCGACGTCGCATCGATTAATTTTTTTCTCCCGTTTTCCGCCCCCGCTCGGCTCCCGGATATTTTCCTCAGAAAAAACTCGCCCTCATTTTTCCCGGCAACAAAAATCGCATCGTTCGCCGTGATATTAAAATTTTATACGAAAAATTATTAATCTAAAGAATCGGTTTTTTTTTTTTTTTTTTTTAACGAGATCGTCAGCGACGTTGTATATTTGTATTGAATAATTAATATCGAGATGGGGGGAAGCTTCGGGAACTTTCCGAGCAATTTGGAACGTTCGAAACCGAGATCGAACTTCGCCCTTATTAATTATCAATCGCTCCGATAACTCATTTATAACTCCCGTTCGATCGCTGTAGGCCTATTCGCGGTTTCTTCACTCGGGCCTCCGCGACCTCTCCGTCTCAACCCCCCCCCCCCCCCCCCCACCCGGGTCGCCCGCGCGTTCTCGCGATAGGAACTAACGAATGACCGTGTCGGAGCCCGAGAGTGTCAAATTGGAACCGTGGCAGGGAGAGAGCCGGCGTGAAATTACTGTGTTTCGGGCCAACATTTATCCCGGCTGGTCCACGGGGGTAACGTTCGACTGGACAGCGACTCTAAATTGATTTCGTTTGAAATCCCTGTCCCTCCCTCCTCCACCCCCTCCCCCGTTTCGACCCCCTCGAGCGTGCTCCGGCTCCGACTCTCGTCCACTCCATACCCAAAACCCCTCCCGCTTTATCCACCGATTTCAACCCCCCACCCCCCACCCCCCCCTCCAACCTCCCCGTATTTCCTCTTCTTCCTTCTACGCTCCTCTTTATTTCACCCTCGACGGACCGGCCATTCCGCGCTGTTCTACCTCGCCTCTCCTATCTCGGCCTTTTTATTTTTCGCTCTCGCTCGACGGGTACAGACGCAGCAAAATTCGAAACTAAATTCGCGAATGTCGAAAAGAAGACGAAGAAGAAATTAAAGAAAAAAAACGAAAACAAAAAAACATCGACGTTTCCGCTTCGATCTCCGGTCCCTGCGAGCCATCGACGGAATCGCGAATCGCTTTCTTGACCGACCCACCCCTCCGAGCTCGCCGGCCCGACGAGCTGCCTAATTAGCAATCGGCGTCACCGGTCCGACGAGAAAACTGCGTTATCCAGCTTTTATTTTTGATGTTCTGTTTTTTTTTTTCTTTTTTTTGTGGCACTAGACTTCCGGTAAATATTTGCGAGGGAAGAAAAAATGGCGATGGTTCTTCGGCGAGGAATATTTGACCGAGGGTGCCAAACGCTCCGGAGATTACTGAACTGTCCATCTAGACTGCTTGTTTCTATAGATGCATATGTGTATATTTATATTTATGTATGCATAAAAAATTCGGATGAAATTTAATGGAACCGACTGGAAGTTATACAAAAACTGGTATTTTAAATTTAATGTAGAATTGTGACAAGAAATTAATGTTCGGTGTATTAATGTATTAAACACTTTGGAAATTGTTATTGGGAACATTGGAAATACTTTAATTGCAATGGAAAAGTAATTTTTCATCACAATTGTGCATTACATCTAATGTACCAGTTTTTGCATAAAAACTTTAATCGAATTTACAATTTTTTTACAGTGCACTGTAAAAAAATGTGTTAGAAAATTAACGAACGACATTGCACGCTTTTATACATAAACTGTCTTTGAAACTTCAATGCACGTTTTTACAGTCAAATTTGTATATTTTTAAGGAAATTTTTAGTAAACTTTGGTCTAAAGATTTGTAACTATAATACCTGGTATCTCAATTTTACAAAAAAAAGTACATTAATGTTCAATTGACGTAAGTAATGTAAGCAAATTTCAAGTTCCAGTGAATTAAATGTGTAACAAAAGTCCGGACGACAATCTCGCTCAATTATCTCGTATTTCTCCGATCTAATTAGTAATCAGCCTCGCCGCTCGAGAAAGCCGAGTTATCAATTTTTTAATTTTTTACTTTATCGCACGAGAGACTTCCGGTAAATATTTCCACCGGAAGAAAAAATGGCGACGTTTCTTCGTCGACAAATATTCGCCTGAGTGTGCGAACCCGTCCCGAGATGACTGAACAACCCATCTAGACCGTTTGTTTCTATAGATCCATATACATATACATATGCAAATATATATGTATATATAACAAAAGTGATGCCGAAATCCATGTTTTCGCGATGCTCGAGGGCATCACACTGGCGCTGCGCCCGCCGCCGTCACGTCATTCGATATTTTTGTCAGTAAAACGATATCAGGCAAATTGCATCTGTCCTTTACACCGTAGGCCATTCGCTTCGCTGAGCGCGCATACACGCTCGGACGAGTGGCCGGCCTACCCGATCAAACGGAATCAGTCTGGATATAATTACTCGTTCTTTTACTCTCTGACTCTCTTCCCCTCCCCCCCCCCCCTCGCTCTCTTTTAACTCTACGCTTTATCACTCCGCTTTGCCGCTACCGATTTCCCGTGTATGTATGTGTGTACCCTTTTTTCGACTGTTTCGCTCGCGAATTTCACGCTGGCTGCTATCCAGGCTCACCCTTGCCAGCCCCCCGAGCCTCGCCGGCCCGGACAGTCGGCTCGAAGCTCTGATAATAGGAAAAAAGACACGGGTCATCGGACGGAAAATTTTTATAACTCCAATTACGATTCCCAACCCAAGTGCGCGCGATGTCTTTTTTAACGATTTTTTTTATCTTCTCTTTCTGAGTTGCGGATTAATTAATTGGTAAATCGTCGATAACAAAGAGGCACAGAATGTCGATCGGATCGTTGAAAAAAATAGGGACCTTCTTGAGCCCTTCCTCGCGAACGCCCAATTTGGCGCCCGTCCAAGGAAAACTTTGCGTCTTTCGATCACCACACGTGCTAATCGCGAGGATGGTGAACAAAAAAAAATTGAAGGTTTGATGACGGGAAAAAAATGTACAACTCCAATTACAATTTCCAACCAAGTACGGATGATGTCTTTTTAACGATGTTTTTTTTTCTGAGCCGGGATTTAATTAATTGGTAAATAGCCGATAAAAAAATAGACTCAGGAAGCCCGGATCGTTAAAATAAAAAATGGGTACTTTCTTAAGCCAATTGATGGTTTGATGACGGGAAAAAATGTACAACTCCAATTACAATTCCCAACCAAGTACGGACGATGTCTTTTTAACGACGTTTTTTTTCTGAGCTGGGATTTAATTAATTGGTAAATCGCCGATAAAAAAATAGCCACAGGAAGTTGCTCGGATCGTTAAAATAAAAAATGGGTACTTTCTTAAGCCCTTCCTCGCGGGCGTTCCACTCCCGGTGATCGGACCACCCAATTTGGCGGCGATCCAAGGAAAACTTTGCGTCTTTCGGTCCCAGCAGCTCCGACCAATCGCGAGGACGGCGTCCGAAAAAAGAAATAAAAACGAAAGGAAAAATAAAGAAAAAATAAAGTAGTCCACTCCGTGGCAGGGAGTTTATTCGCTAACGGCGGCTCGGGGGCGGGCGTGAAAGCCCGAAGTGTTCTTCGGGCATTTTTTTTTTTCGTCTCCCCTCGGCGAATAATCTCGATCGGGCTTCAATGAGATGCAACGACGTCCAGACGATAATCACGTTCAATTATTTCGTCTTACCCCCATCGTGCCCCGGATGCAACCGGTCGAATTCAATTGACACTATCGAATAATCTCACCCGTGCATGCTCGAGTCGCGGAGCGGAAACGAAAGAATCGATCAGCGCGCTCTCGATAATCGTCGAGCGACGATTACGTCTTCTGCTTTATTCAGTTTGCCGGGTTTCTACGCGCAAGTGCGCGCGCGCTTTCCGAGCTCGAGTACCGTTACGCAGTCGTATGTAAATCGCCCATATGTCCCAAGTTGCCTTACAAGTGGCCGGGATCAGAGACGCGGAAAGACCGCGGGTTCTCGAGTCGGCTTATGCGGGCGTCGAGCCACTGGTCTCCTTCTCTCACGAAATACTTTACCGGAGTTGCGAACGCGCGCGACCACTCGCTATCTTAGAGTAAACATACGGGCGACAAGTAGGCCGTTGAAAAATTCATTGCCGATTCGTGCAGGAGAACTAAACTCGAGGTAGAAAAAAAAGCCAAGAAAAAAAAATGAAACAACGTACCAGCGATTTTACTGCGTGGTTGGAAAATCTTTCGCCTCTGGCTGTGCAAAGAATTACCTATTCACAAGAATTCATTTGTATGTTGAATCAGACGAAAAAAAATTTAGACAAGGGTTATCTTTTTGCATGAATGTTGGAAAACTATTTTGGGCAAAATGTGTACAAAAAATTATCAAGTCTTTACGAATTAATTGGTATGTTGGATCTGACGAAAAAACAATTTAAGGAAAACAGTATTTTTCGGAAATATGTTGTTTCTCATTTGCAGACAGTTTGTTTACTAACCTCGATGTAAAAAAAAGGCAAAGAAAAGAAGGTACAACATCCAGGCAGTTTGGTTACAACTTTGGAAAAACATGTTTAGGAAAATTTGTACAAAAAAATTGTCATCAATCAATTCGTACATTGAATCTGATGTCAAAGAAATTGAGTTAAAGCGTAATTTTTTTTCTAAATACAATTCGTACATTGAAACTGATGTAAAAAAAATTGAGGTAAACCGTAATTTTCTTTACAAGTATAATTCGTACATTGAATCTGATGTAAAAAAAATTGCGGTAAAGCGTAATTTTTTCCATAAGCGCCCTATATTTTCGCGTAAGACCTCTATTCTTTGTAGGGCAAAAGAAATGTTTAATTTGCCCGATGCTCGGCGCCCTCGAGACTGCAGCCTTAATCCTCGAGAATAGTTAACAGTCGTCGGTGTCGCGAGGTTCGTACGACAGTTGCGCGGCAAATCCTATTTACCGTTGCCTCGATCGCGAACGGCGACGGGGGGTTGTTTCTCTCGCGTGTCTCGCAGCCCATTGTGTCGAGCGCCGGGCGTAGAATCCACCCGAGCAAGAGTAGAGTAGACCACCCTAACCCTAGGCGAGGGTTCGACGTCTAGCACCCCCGGGCTAACCTACTGCCCCACTGTATCTGGGCGAGTCTCGAAAAATCTTCCCCCTTCGCTCGAATCCTGTCTCCCTCCTGGCCCCTCGGGCCACCGGAGATATATCCAGGTCCCATCGAACCCCGGAAAAACTTCTTTCATCCCGCAGCGTAACGGTCCTCGATAGATCGAATCGACGCACGATGATCTCACGATACTTTTTTTTTCTCTCCCCCTTTTTTCCACCAGTATAATAAACGGGGGGAGGGGGAGAGAGAAAACGAGCAATTTTCGTGAGAGACGAGCAGCAGGCTCGTTTCCCAAACGCCGCGCGGGGCGCGCGATCGGCGAGGGGGATGAAACGACGAAATAGAAACTCGCTTCCCGCTCCTAAGTATTACTAGTATTAGTATTATAACTGTGAAAAAAATCGAATTCGTTGGGTAAGATTAAAAAAACATATTTTGTGAACTAAGAAACTGCAACTATTGTCACGAACGATTGCCAACATCTCTATTTATTATTTTACTATTATTATTATTGTTATTAAAAAATGTTGTCGAATTCGTTGGCTAAGTCAAGAAAGATATTCTTTTATGAACTGAATAACTGCAATTATTGTCGCAAACAATTGTTCAGTATTTATATCTTTTTTCTACTATTATTATTGTCAGTGTTCAAAAAAATCTTCGAGGTCGGTGGATAAGTAAAAAAAAAATTCTTTTATGAACTAAATAACTGTCATTGTCGCAAACAATTTTTCAGCGCTTTTATTTCCTTACTATTATTATTGTTATTACTAAATAAAAAAAAATCTTTCACGAACGAAATAACTGCAATTATTGTCGCAAACAATTGTCCATAAACTCTATTATTTTTTTTATTTTCGAGTCAAGTCGAGTGGGCATAAAGGGGTTCTCGTGTGTGTGCGCGAGCGTTTCTTTTTCTCTGTGGCATGCGTTGGCTCGCGAGTCATGAATAAGACTGTGAAATCGCAGCGGAGAGTCCTCCTCGCTTTCCATTCTTTGGACCGGGGATTATTCGCGTGCGCTGTGCGGCGCACGAGTAGGATAAAAAAAATGGTTAAAAGAAGAAGAGTACAAGAAAATACACACATGAGAACGTTCTCCGGAGAGCGGGAGGAGCGAGATGAATGTGAAAAAAAAAGAAAGAAAAAAAAAAAAAAAAAAGAAGCGAAAGAGCACAGAGGACTAAGACAAGTGATATATTCGCGTGTAACAGGATGGGTTAGGGAAGGTCGGATGTGCGGGCTCGTTGCTGACGAGTGACTCGCGAGAGTACGAGAGACTCCAGTCTTCCGGGAAGCCGCGGTTATCATATATGCTTCTTGCACTCGAACCCACCGCGCGCGTCCATTGCGCGCGTCCTCTCTCTATCTCCCCACATAAATGTTTCATGTACGGATAAAAAAACGCAACGAGACGGAAATCTCCTCGGGTCCTCGTTGCTTGCGAGGCCGCCAAAAAAAAAAAAGGGCCGTGCATGCGACGAAACGTCGCCGAGGACACACAAGTCAAAGTCGATGAAAAGAAAAATTACTACATAACATACGGGGGGGGGGGGTTGCGGCGGAGTCGGGAAGAACCGAGCCGGATTGCCTGTAAATGTCGTTCGACAATGTTTCGCTAGCGTTTATAATTACGAGGCGAATCTTCCGGTTGAATTTAATCCTCGAGCTATCTTGAATTTTCACCCTGGCGACCTTTTTTTTTCTTCATTATCTTCCTCCCCTCCCCTCGCCGCCCCTCGTAGCCCAGAGAGTTTATCGCGGACGACGGGCGCTTTACGGGAGCGTAACGCGGTTTAGCTCCGGCCGGTACGTACAACAGGAGGCAAACTTGACAACAAAGAATTATTGATTTTTTTTTTTTTTTTTCTTCTTTCTTCCTTTTTCTTCTGCGGGTTGAACGAGTCGCTGTCGGGCGGCTGAGCGGTGTCCCGGTGAGGGTACATTCGACAAAGGATGTTTTCCGAGTCCCTAACCTAGGCAACCCTTCTTCCTACGCACTCGTGTGTGTTGGACATGCCGAGGCCTCGTACGTGCCTCTCGACGCGGGAGGCACACGGTGTGGGTATTGGGTCCTTCTTTATGTCCGTCTCTCTCGGTTCTTTACCTTTTTCAATTTTCTCCACTCCACGACCGCCCACCTACGAGTACGTCTCGCTCTCGTGCGTTCTCTTTACGTACGGAATTATCGTGTCTCCTCCCGTCCCATCTCACTTGCTCCGTTCTCCTTTGCCTTCGCATGTATGTATATGTATATGTATATGTATATGTATGTATATGTATATGTATATGTATATGTATATGTATATGTATATGTATATGTATATGTATATGTATATGTATATGTATATGTATATGTATATGTATATAAAAATGCAGTCCGTGTACTCAGCCGATCCTCGCCGTGGTTGCGACCGCGAGGACTTAACTGCCTCATTGTCGTCCCAGTAGAGCGACGACGTGCTGCTGTGGGGCGAACTTCTCATTCTCTCTCTCACGAGGTCCCTCTCTCTCCGACTCGCTGCATACGATGTACTGCACCGCGCTGGAGCTTCCGTTGAAGGAACAGATGTGCAAAATTTAAGGCCACCGCTTGCCGAGAGAAAATCTCGGCAAGCTGCGCGTTTATTGTAATGCAAGCAATGACGAACCCCCACTCCGACCCCCTCTTCCGAGAATGACGACGAAGAATCGCGCGAATTCGATCGAAGATCCTGGGGTGATTTTTTTATACGATCTCCGAATTGGACGGTCATTGCGAGAACATTTTTCTATTTTTTGGTCATTAAATTGAGGGTCAGATATTTTTATATGAGCAATGAGGAGTTTCGTTGCACGATCAGTATGCTGAGAAAAAATAATTAAAAAAAAAATTATATATATATATTTACATATTATTTTAACTGAGATCGATGGTTAATCAATATTTCCCCCCTCAAATTTTGGCATATTGGTTCCCGGTGAAAATATCCCAACGAAACTAATCTTTCGAAATTCTTTGCCGAGAATGACTGAAAAATCGCGCCAAGTCATCCGTGGGCTGTTTTTTTTTTTAAATCCAATCTCCAAATCGAACGGTCATTGCGAGAACACTTTTCCATTTTTTTCTTTTCCCGTGGTCCAGTCCACAAAAAAAACTGATTAATCAAATCAAGGACAAAACATGTTTCCATATTTGAACGCTGCACTTGCTCGAATTGTCGCTGCACGATCGGAATACCGAGGAAAAATAATAAAAGTGAATATCCATATATTTTTACCGAGATCGATGGTTAATCGTTATTTTTCACACCACCCATCCCCGTTGCCATATTGCTCTTCCATGAAAATTGCCCAACAAAACTAATCTCTCGCCTGCCGGCTCCATTTCTTCGTTTTTCCCGCAACTTGCCGAGGCTCGATTGGATAAAATAAGAAAATATTGGAAATTGTTTGTGTCGAGCCAGCGACGATCGAGAAGAGAAAGAAGGGCGGGGGGGAGGGGGAGGGGGGTGGTGGAGAGAGAGAGTGGGTGAACAGTTATCGCGCCGGTCGACCTAGCCTCGCTCCACTTCCGCGTTCTCGTCGCCGCAGCCCGGCTACGACGGCGTGCTTCTGCCTCTCGCGCGTTCTCCACCTCCAGCCCGGTCTCTTCGTCTTTTGCCTTAGTTGAAGCTCTCTCCTGGTCCCCGTCCTCCCTTTTTCCGGGGTCTGCTCTACGTCATCGGGCTGCACCGATGCTGCCCTTTGCGCGCCGACGAGTGCACCACCGACCCCCCTCCCACCCCCCCTCACTATAGAGACATGCAAGCCACGTATACACGGATACTCTATTTTTTTCCTCCGTACACTCTTTCGCGTTTCATCGACGCCCCGATATGTGCCGTAGGCGGCGTCGTCGGTGCCGCGTGTTTCACAGGCACAGCCCGCGCGCGCCCGCCTCGTCGTTCGACAAAATCGATCGAATGAGAGAAGTAGAAAAAAAAAAGAGAGCAAAGGAAAAGAAGAGAAAAAATTTGCTTGCCCGATGCCGAAGTGCGCGAGGAGAGAACGCGAATCGCGAGGCTAGGCGGAGGAGATTTTGCCTCCTGCCCGCCCTCCCCCGCCCCCTCCCCGCTGCCCACCCCGTGTCGCAAAGCATCGAGTCAGCGGGTGAGAAGGGTTGCAGAAACGGTGGAACGTCGGGGGGCACCGATCAAACACGGAGAGACCTCGAGGAAATGGAGAAGAGGGATGAGGTGTTGGTACTACTTGGTAGTATTACGATGGTGGTGAAATATCCACTGGTCCGTGGAACGTAGGTGAGCGTGTGTGTAAACCTATGTGTATTGCCGCTGGTGCAATAAGTGGGAGTACGGCGGGGGGTGGTTGGGGGAGGGGGTGGGTGGTTGGGTCGTGCACGTATAAATGAAGCTTAAGGGGATGGTGGTGGTCGGACCGGTGCTGGACTGAAGGAGGTGGGGTGGTCCGGGACCACTGAAGAGTGAAACCGCTCAAAGCAGCAGCTGCCCCCAACTCACCGCCTCATTCCACCCACGGCACCGTCGGGTGGGGAGGGAGGGATCCTCGCGGAGCCATCGTTGCTTCGTCGTCATCACGGCCTCCGCTCTTTCTCGTCCTCGTTCGTCGATATCGGGACGACAGCGGAAGACCGTGGGAGAAGCTCCGATCTCGACGGTTCGAGGGAAGAAAAAAGTAACCAGAAAAATTACCAAGTGGCGACCTCCGACCGAGTTCTGTTTTGATCGTTCTGACGCGGTCGTTGCAGCGATCGACTCATCGCTGCTAAGAGCCTTGTTCATATTCCCTTCCGTTGATATTGGGACGATCGCGGAAGAGAGCTGGAGAAGCTCCGATCTCGACGGTTGGAGGGAAGAAAAAAGTAACCAGAAAAATTACGAAGCAAACTTCGACCGGGTTCTGTTTTGATCGTTCTGGCGCGGTCGTTGCAGCCATCGGATCATCACTGCTAAGAACCTTTCCCACACTCTTTCTGGTCTTTGTTCGTCAATATCGGGAGGATAGTGGAAGACCATAGAAGAAGCTTCTATCTCGATAGCAGGAGGGATGAAAAAATTACCAGAAAAATCACAAAGTAGCAACCACCAACCGGTTCCGCTGCACCCTTCTCGCGCGGTCATTGCAGCCATCGAATCACCGCTGCTAAGAACCTTCCCCACTTTCACGCAGCTCTGCAACGCCGGGGCTCGCATAAGAGACGAATGAGTCGATGCGCCATTGTGGATAATAAAAAAAGAAGCAAAAAAATACACACACACATATATATATATACATATATATATCAGAAGAGCAGCAGAGAAACTTCTCCCGCGACGGACAGATGCAAGAAGGGGGGTTTTTTGGCGAATGCACGCGGTCGAGGCACACGTCACCTCGTGCGTCTGTGTCGGTGCGCTTCGCGTTGACGATATGGAATAATGCCTACGAAAGGCAGAATCCCTGCATTCTCTGCGACTCCCCTTCGTCTCTTCGGGCCCGCAAGAGCATGCACGCGGCCCGACGGCCGCGGGAACGGGGGGAGACGCGAAAGAGAAAGAAGGCTTCAAGGCAGCGTCGAGCCAGATGCAGAAAAAAGGGGGGTCGTAGAAAGGGGCACGCGAAGTGTTCATTGTAAGATCGGCGCGTGCGGCACGCGGTCTCTCGAATCGCGTTTCCCCCCCTTGCAAGAGAGACCCGCTTTCTCTGTATGTTCTTTCCTTTCATCCCCTTGGGCCCCCCCCTGCCCCCCCCCCCCCCTCGGCGACTATCGCACTCTTCTCCGCACACTTTCGGCCCGGTCTGCACGCGGTCGCCCCGGCTGCTGCTTGGCCCCCTCGTTTCTCTGTGTGTTCTCGCGCTTGGGCCCTTCCTACGAGCCTGCAGGACCACGACGACTACGAAACAACCCCCCTTCGGCTCCTCGGCTCTCCCTCTTCGAAACGTGAAGGGGCCGCTGGAACACTAAGAGAGAAACGACAGGGAGAGAAAACGAACCACGTCGAAGGCTTTTCATTGTCGACTGCACATCTGCCGTGCGCCGATCGCGAACGATTGTCCGAGGCTTAGGTCGTTCCACTGTCGTCGGAGGCTCAGAGAAAAACTGAAACGGGAGAGAGAGAGAGAGAGAGGCGCGCGAACGTCGGGGGAAGGGAACCGGGTGGAAAGAAGGCGAAAAAAAAACGTGGCTTAGCCACGGGGCAACTTGGCTGCGCGAGCAGGGGAGACGCGTGCAATTCAACCCCCTCGGGGCCGTTGCGTTAGCGGGGAAAAACCGAAATGTAAATAAAGTTGTATCTCATTTATCGGATGAAGAATAAATAATGGTAGCTAATTATTGTTTTTTTTATTTTTTTTTTGTGGAGTAAAAATATGCGAAACGTTAATTATTAAGTGAGGTAACAAAAATTAATTATTAGTGTTGCTGTCGGTTTTATGAGTCGGCACGATTAATAATTTTTGTGTGAGAGACAGTCGATCGAAATTACTTATCGACGGATAATCGGCACCGAAGACCGAGTTTCGTCTCAAGCTGGCCTTGGGAAAAGCGTGCAACTCAACCCCCACGAGACCGTCGCGTTAGCGGTGAAAAATCGAAATGTAAATAAAGTTGTGTCCCATTTATCGGCCTAGGAATAAATAATGGCTAATTATTGTTTATTTGTTTATTTTTTACGGAGAAAAAATATACGAATCGAAACATTCATTTTTAATTGGTGTAAACAAAATTAATAATGGGTACAGCTATCGGTTCCGAGAAAATGATTAATAATTTTTATATGAGAGACAATCGAGGGAAATTACTTATCGACGGATAATCGGCACCGAAGACGGCGCGTCGCCTCCAGCAGGGCTTGGGAAACTCGGGGGTGGTCGCTTTCCCAAAGGGTTCACCCCACGAGAACACTCGAACGGAACCGGCTCGCGTTCTCCCGTGGGACTGTTCCGTTACATTCGCACGACTCTCCGAGCCATTTGCTACCAAGGATTAATCGAGTCTTACAGCTCTCGCCCAGCCGCCGCTGTCTCCGGAGGGAAGCGAGGGCTTTCACTCGGTTCTCACGAAACCGTCGATACTTGGCAAATTTTATTTACAAAAAAAAAAAAAATTCTCATCGAAAACTCGGAGAAAAAATAAATAACATTTAGCAAGCACGAGCGAACCCTTTCGATCCTCGAGCGTTATAATTGCCGCGCGACCGCCGCGATCCGACACAACCAGACATTAACTCATTAATCCGGATATTAATTACTAGATATAT
>JAPYZC010005607.1:0-10403 GCA_030522665.1 Ichneumoninae sp. A BG-2022a | reverse complement strand
CCCGGATCCGGAGCTAGTCGCGCCCCGTCAGGTGTTTTTACCTCGAGCATACAGCTATAGTCGTAGTTCGTACGTCCTATATCTGGAGCTACGTCACTGTTCCTTGGCGATCACCAGCGACACTTCGGACCCGGGATTCGAACCCAAGAGATTTGACAGTCTTTTTGGTTTTGCCAGACCAGGGCGCTGTCCCCTTCCGTAGACCTACTGATTTATAAGTGGGCTCTGAACCACTGTTTCGCAGAAAAAACACCACAGAAAATTCTTGGTGCTTGCCGGGAATCGAACCCGGGTGTACTGCGTGTGAGTCGCGCTCCGATCCACTCGGCCACGCTCACCCTATCCTTCAATTAGTAGCACCTTGCTTAAACGGAATGAACGTCATGTGGGTAAAACTTTAGAGGGTTTAGCCCACGAAAGCTGCATTTGATATTAGCTGACATGCCGTAAGAACACTTTAATCTTGATGTATCATTATTGCCACTTTTATGTATAACTTTATCAAATAGTTTGATGAATTTGATAACATAATCTTACAAAATGATGCAATTTAAGCCATAGACTGGTTTAAAGGAGTGTGTTGTGAATTATTATCAGTGACGCAGGCTCAATCAAATGAGCTTACGCAGAGGAATTTTTTCATAATTCTGCGGAAGCCCATCGTCACAGCACAGATGCAATTCAAACACAACATTCAAATTATGGTTTTCTGTAAAAAGATACTTGCACATTAATATTTTGATGTACATATAATTAAATACAATATTCAACAAGAGACTTCTTTTCAAATAATAATAGCTGTACTTAGATTTTTCGTACATTTTTTAAAAGACGAAAGGAATTATTTGTTTTTATCAAAATTCAAATTCACTGTAACGTTGCGATATTACTTTATTCAATTTTCTCAACTATTTTATATTCATTATCGAATTCATTTAATAAATGAACATTAATATTTTTCAGCGTTTTAGAACTTGTAGATGCTTCATGTGATATCTCATCATATGCACATTGATCGTCCGAATCGAACCAAGGACCAGAAGAGCTGTACCACTGAAAACATCGTGGCTTCCAGAAGTATATTTAGTATCAGTAATTAGTGTGCTTACTTAACCCATTGCTGCTCAATTAACTTTCTTTTACTTTAACTTATCATTTACAATAAGTTGTGTCGCATGAATGTTAAATATTGGATTCCGGGAGCTTATTACAGATGCTTCGATATCATAGCGAGGTTTGTCCACTTTGTTCTATGTTGCTTTTCGATTTTGCTTTCAGGTTTTTCAGACTCGTAACGTAGAATTTGTTGATTCCTTTTTTTAGGCACCCACTCCTTACACGTAAGAAGTGCCTATTGCAATGACTATTTGTAAAATGTTAATCCTATCGGACGTCCGTGTCACGATATATCTTTGCAACGAATCAACCAACGCAGCTAAAATTTGCTATGTAGTCTGGTTGTATCGTTGACAAACAGCCTGGAGAATCTGAAACCAATAAAACAAATATAAGTTTATGTTTTTTAACATTATAGCTAAAAAAAACAAAAAAATTACCTTTTGTAGCGAATTATTCTCATACAACTATCGCGCACCAATAATCGATCAGATCTAAGAGAAATCAATGAAACGACGCGCTCTCTAGTGGAATCGATCCTCGCGTATCGGGTAAATTTCCTCGATGCTCTTTCTTCTCTTTCGTCTGTTGTTAAGTGTAGACGTGTTTGTCTCTTGCTCCGTATCGATACCCGTTCAGTAACGTTCTCGCGCATTGTACAACGTCGTTCGCTGAATGTCTTCAATAATTGGTTGTGGCCTCGGCATCAATTATTGAAGAATACAACATCCTTACGTGGCGACAATCCTAACCAACTGGAGTTTTGGAAAGCATCAAATCCGATTATATAAAATAAGATAAGTACAATTCCTTCCCATGGAAAATAATAAAACAGAGACGAGAACGGGTAATTTGAGAGAAAACCGATATAAAAAATAAAATGCACAAAGGACAATGTATGCAGAAAGTTAAAAGGAGAGAATTGTCGATTACTTGGTAATTTAAATTTAGATGGACGCCTGTTAAATTTTGACACATAAAAATCGATTTCACTAGACGAGAAATTATTATATCTAACGGAAAATCTGACACGTATCTGTGATATATAACGTAAATCGTAAAATTATCTATGATGTGTTTCGTGAGGTGCAAAAGTGAAATAAAGAGTTGTTATCATAATGTTGAATTTATCCAATGAATGTTTCTTTCGCCTCTTGGTTTTAGCTGGTATGATATTTCTAGCATACCTACTTCGAGCAAACGTGCAATTCAGTTTTAATATTATCTATAAAATTTATTTAACAAAGTAATTATTATTATCAATTTACCTGGAAATACCTGAAAAGAAAAAACATTTTATTACATTTGGCGCCCAACTCGAGGCTACGAATGCGGCCTGTTATTATATTGTGTTTACGTTAGCTTCTTATGAGTGCGAGTAGTTCGTCCGGAACCTCACGACTCACGCGTTCGCAATCGAAGACAAATAGTTTGTCTCACGCTACGATGACACCCGTCGCTCGCAAGCGAGACGCTCGGCAGGTATCGTCGTCGAAAAAGAAAAATAATAAGGTAGTAAATACTAATAGCTCTCGAAATATTCGCAGGAATAAGAATTTCTCGAAAACAATGTCGGACGACGAGCGAGCGGTAGAACAAGCGGCAGAGCAGCAACGCTTGGACAATGAGTGGCAGCGTATTCGAACTGAACTCGAACGAATCGATCAACTTAGAGCTGAATTGGAACAACAGCGCGATCGGAATGCTGAAAATCAAGAAAGAATAAATCAACAAAATCAACAAAATCAACAAAATCAACAAGATCAACAAGCCAACAATAACCGTGGCCAGGGGGATATTCGTATCGATGATCAAATGGTTAACGGACTGATAAACTACCTACAATATTTACATATTAACGTAAGCGTTCCTAAGTTTACCGACGAAGTCAATCCAGTAGAATATCTCGAAGATCTAGAGCGATATTTTGTTTTCAAAAGTGTGCGCCAGGAGCATAGGCTTATTGTAATTGAAAGTACAGCCGAGGGTCGAATGAAAATGTGGTACCAGATAACTAAACACACTCTAAGAGATTTTGCACAATTTAGAACAGCTTTTCTAAACGAGTTCTATTCAATACCAATTAAGGTGCAAATAAAAAATCGTTGGGCTGCGCGCAAGTATAATTGGAAAGACGGTAGCTTGCACTCATATTTTCAACAACAATTGCAAGTGACACGTTTCTTCGAACCACCTTTAACACCTTATGAAATAAATTTCACTATAATCCAACAGTAGCCACAGCGAATCCGAGCCGTTTGGTCGACGTTAAATTTTACCGAGATAAACGCGATAACGCAAGCGTTAACGCAGATCGACAGCTCACAAGTCGATATGAGTCAAGATCGCGGTCGTGATTGGAGGACTCACAACAATACTCCAAATTATAATAGTAATTATCCAAATGGAATAGATTTGTACACACCGAGCGAAGTATTGCCAAACGTAAATGGGCAACCGAACAATTCACATCGCGGTATGAATAGCGGAAATGGTGATCACGTGTACCAGACACGTAATATACAGCGTTTCAATAGAGAGAAACTTTATTTATTAATTCTTTAACCGATCGAATCGAAACACGGGAAATTATCACAATAACGGAACTTCTAACTTTCCTCAAGATATTGGAGTAAATCCATTGCCTGTCGTAAGATTTACACCGCCAAATTTTCATCAGATTCACTCAAATACCGGTAATCAGGTCTCACGGTTGACGTTCGCGAATAACCATCAACGTCAAACAACAAACAAACAATTTAAACTAATCGTCGGCACGATACGGCAAGATGCAGTGTCGTGCATCTTACCGTGCATCGAAATCCGTTCGATTTTATTGAAGATTTAGAGCAAGGCTTGACTGGAGATTTATCGCAACCGGTTCAAACAAAAGTTACAATACGAGATTGTCCACGATTAGTATTCAAAATGAAAGATAACCGTGTTGAGGCCCTGATTGATACTGGTAGTCAGATTACTTGTATTTCTGAAGATTTTTATAGTAAACTCGGCAAAGAAATCATACTCAGAGAATTTCCCCTATCGATCGTACATGTAACATCTGCAGTTGGCAAGAAACGTACAATGGTGAAACGTCAAGTTTTTTTGGAGGCAAATATAGGTCCGTTTCACATTGAACATGTTTTCGTGGTGGTACCGTACCTCACGAGTGATTCTATTGTCGGTAACGATTGGTTATTCCAAAATAAAGCAATTATGAATTACGAAAAAATGACGCTAACTATTCGCGGCACTTGCCTGGACTCGGACATCGTGTCATTCGATCAGGATGCGTCGGAGAGGATTGCAGCAAACGTCATTGGTTGTCACACGTATTTGCAAATAACAAGACATTCGTCGACTGAAAATTCGAAATGTAACTGAACGCACTTGTGCCAAAAAATCAAAATAAGAAACGGCATAAGACTCCGGAAATATCGAATGAAATCAATACTGATCACCTTAACGAGGGGGATCGAGTCCGATCGAACGATCCATTACAGCCGTCACATCAAATTGAGTTAAAAAATCAAACCGATGAAATTACATCGAGAGAAATTAATAGCAACGAAAATTCACATGCGGAATGAGTTGTAAACAACTTAACGAAAGTGAAAATATTGATTCTTTGCATTTAAATGCTCTATTTAATGAAAATGATCTAAGTGTTTGTCCAGGAAGGGAAAACACGTATAAAAAAGGCGAATGTAATATTTTGACTGATATGACTGTATTAAAAATCAATTCTGATATGTTTAATAATGATTAGGGGTGTGAAGATTTTCATTCCGAAGATAACGACGTTAATGTAAATATAATCAGAGACAATCACGACGGGCAATCCTTCGCCGATGATCTTGATTCGGTCGCGCGAAAGCTAATGACAATCGATCCCGATCAGGCAAGTGCGGTGATAACTCTTGTCGAAGATTATAAAAATTTATTTTCTGATAAACCCGGATGCACAAACGTGTATGAACATCGCATAAAATTAACTTCGTCGAAAGCTGTCGTAAAAAAATCCTACCCGGTACCGCTAGCGCTGCGTGAGCCGGTGCGCCGTGAAATAAAAAATATGCTTGAACAAGGAATAATTGAACAATCAACCAGTCAGTTCTGCAATCCGTTGCGAATTGTTCGGAAAAAAGATGGAAGTGTTCGGCCATGTATCAATGCTCGGCACTTGAATGAAATAATTGAGGGCGATAACGAGTCTCCTCCGCGAATAGACGAGTTAATGCAAAAATACCATGGTAGAGAATTAATGACGACTCTTGATTTAACGCGCGGGTACTGGCAGGTTCCTTTAACAGAAGATTCGCGACAATACACTGCCTTCTTGTTTGATGGAACGCTTTATCAGTTTAAGCGAATCCCGTTTGGTTTAAAAACAGCTGGAAGCGGTTTTATTCGATCAATCCGTATGGCATTGGGAGACGAGTTTGACGATTTCTTAACCTGTTATGTAGACGACCTGCTTATCACCTCGAGAGATTTTGAACAGCACTATACTCACTTACAACGTGTCTTCGATAAGCTGTTAAAAAATAATTTTACTCTCAGATTGAGCAAAGCATTGTTATGCCAAAAATCGGTGCCATTTCTACGATTTGTCCTTTCAACATCTGGAATAAAACCGGATCCAACAAAACTTGCAGTAATAGCAAACTTCGAAAAACCTAATAATAAGTTGCAACTTCAAAAATGTGTTGGAGTTTGCAACTATTATAGACAATTCAGTTTGAATCATGCTAAGTATGTTGAACCCTTCCGCAACCTATTAAATGACAAACTGAAATGGAATTGGACCCTAGAGCATACAATTGCGTTTAGAGAATTTAAGGAAAATTTCTTAAAAATCGTCGAACTATCTCATTACGATCCAAATCGAATTTTTAAACTACAAACCGACGGTTCGGATACTGGAATATGTGTAGTTCTGTTCCAAGAAAACGAAAAGGGAGATAAAAATATAATTTCTATCGTAAGTCGATGCTTGATACCTGCGGAAAAAAATTACACGACAACCGAGAAGGAGCTCTTGGCGATCGTGTATGCCACAAGTAAACTTCGAGTCTATCTGATCGACAAGCCTTTTGAAATAATAACTGACCACCAAGCGCTTACCTTCCTTAACCGAACACCATTTTTAGTTCCTCGGCTATACCGATGGAGCCTTCTTGTATCAGAATACACTTCTACGATATCACACTGTAATGGAAAAGACAATGTTGTTGCTTACTTTTTTAGTCACAATCCTGATGGAAAATTTCATGAAACAGACTCTGAACAAGTTTTGATATCGATGTTGACGTCGCATAATACGGAGACGTCCAGTGATTATGTCGACGATGCCTTGATTCGGATTTGTCAGCTTGATTTCGATCCACAGTTTAAAAAACAGCTAAAAACTTTGCCAAAATGCAACAGAATGATCCCCTGCTACAAAAAATAATTACAGAACAAAAAAAAGATAGTCAGTTTCAACAAAATAATGATATCTGGTTCCATCGACGTAAGAGTACTGAAAATTGGTGTATTATAATCCCCGGAGAGCTGAGAATTCCAATAGTTAAAGCGGAACACGAAAGATTAGGATACGTCGGAGTGTATAAAACCCTGTGCCATATTAAAAAGTTTTATTATTGGAAAAAAATGACGCGAGACGTGAAAAAATATATTCGTTGCTGCAACTTATGCCAACGGGTAAAACCAATCACGGGTAACAGCTGAGGAATATTGCATGGTAGAATCGAAAAACCCAAGAGATTTGATTACCGTCGATTTTTATGGGCCGTTACCGCGATCGATTGGCGGCGTGCAATATCTTTTCGTAGTAATCGACGCGTTCTCCAAATTAGTAACATTATCTCCATTGAAACGTGCCACAACAAATATTGTCTTGAAGAAAATCTGCAACGATTATATTGAACGTTTCGGGAAGCCAAAGCGAATTTTGTCTGACAATGGTAGCCAATTTACTTCAGCAAGATGGAGAAATCTCTCTTCAAAAAATCCGTGGCTGAAATATATCGCATTTTCGATATATGTATTGTTGTTGGTTTATTCGTTCTCTGATTGGCTGTTGGAAAGATCTGAAGCTGAAACCGGTTGGTCAGCAACTTCAGCGTACGTGGGTTTTGACTAGCAAAGTAATAGTTTGGTTATTAGCTGGCAGTTGAATCAGCTAGCAGTTGAATCAGTCGTCGGATCGTGACGAACGAACCCACGCGGAGTCTTTCGTCGGTCAAGGGGTGTGCGGGATAGACGGATGTCCTCGTCGGAACAACGTCGTTTAAGGTGATATGAAGCATTACGGAGTGCGAAACAGATAGAATCGGTGGCGCTCTCGGCAGAGCGAGAGAGACAACCTGACAAAGGATACATGCGCCAAAGTGGTGAGTACAATTTTATTTGTACACTTGGTGGGAAAATGGCAATTTTGGACGCTTTCCGTGCGAAAACCCGCCTTTTCACACTTTGTTTAAAATATAACATATATGTCACCCGAAAGATTGCTAAAAAAAATAGTCCGTTTTGACCCGGGGATCAATTTTGCTGCGTTCTCCCCTACCTGCAATAAAGGTTCGGTTCATGGTCGTGGATGGAAAAAAATAATACGTTATCGCCTGTTAAAGTATTGCAAAAAAAAAAAAACATTCGAGTCGCCAATATCGATCCAAAATAAAACGACATGGCACGCATCAATATTTAATCGAGGTTGGCTTTTACCAGTCTGCATTGTCGCAACGTGCACGCAATATTCATTATTCGTCCCGGCAATGTTGTATGTAATATAGTGTGACGTGGTGCGTCACAAGTCTCCTCCGACGTGGCTCGACGTCCCACCACTCACCTAGGGAAATAAACTAGAATTAAGACCTACGATTTAAGCAACGACTTTTAACCTTGTTAACCCTTCCCCCGACTTAGCCTCAGTCCTTGCTACCCTGTCAGTCCTTCGACTCACTCATCGAAGCCCTCAACACGCACCGAAAGACCCGTCGCAGACTCACCGCAGTCCATCAAGAACCATCGCAGACTTCGAAGGCCATCACAGACCACCGGAGACCACCGAAGAACTCATCATCGACCAGATCGATCCTGTCAGGCCCAGAATGACCCTATGAGAGTTGACGACCGTCAGCAACAAAAATCCTGATACGGCATCCCGGCACTAACCCCCAAAAATGCCCGACACTCCGGTACACCGCTAACACATCGTCGTTCCGTCCCCGAGAGGACACAGCAACGAAGATTCCACTTGACTCACCCGCCCTGGCCAGTCCGAAATCCGACGACACACTCTCGGCTCGAAATTACGAGTGTAAACCGATGAGCTGTGTCGTGCGGGCAAACACCGTAAAATCACACCTGAACTGTCAGATGCGATAGTTCCCCAGCCCACCGCGAGGGATCAGCACCTCTCGGCGTCGTGTGGGGGTTCCACTCTGTCGTTGTCGCTGTTTAAGTAAAGATTTTGAGGTACACGAGAATGTATAATGAGTTTCAGTCTTTTATTTTATTAATTACAATATGGCGTGGTGTTTAGAGCTGGTAAAAGGAGCCCGTGTCCAGATATGTCTCTCCTACGCCGGGTCTCGTGTAACACTACTATCCTCGATCGATCTCTCCGATAACGAGATCCCGGAATCGTAGAGTAGTTGTCGCGTATTCTGATTCGCCGTTGCTGGCGAAGCGTCCGAACGACGGAAGTCGAATGTCGTTGGTGGAAATGCGGCCATGGTAAAGCCGCCACCATACTACCCCCCCTCCAAGCAACCGTGCTAGGTTGCGAAATGTACGTTTTTCCGGCTTCTTGGGCCAGCGTATGTCCGAGGTGGTGCGTCAGGACGAGGATTTAATGAGGGAGGAGCAACAGGGATGGAAATTATTTTTTTAGGAACGGAATTTGTTCCTTGAAAATATTGACTAGTGGGTTTCGATGATAGTGTTGTTTGTTGCGCAATCCGAGACGACGACGACGTAGATGCCTGCGCTGAAGTCGACGGCATTGAAAATCGTGTTGACGATGAAGGTAGCGATGACTGTATCGGCGACGAAGGTGCCGATAACTGTGTTGTTGGAGGATGAACGTGACCTTGACTAGACAACCCATCGTCCCGTGATGATCCTTGGTTCGGTACCGTCTCTTCTTGCTGTAACAAAGGCAACGCTTCGACCAGAGCCGGTTTCAAACGATCCGTTGACACTGTACCAGACTCGTTATTAATTCGAATTTTGAATAGAACGTCGGATATACGTTCGACAACTTTGTATGGGCCTTCGAACGGCTGTTCGAGGGACCTTTTTGCGTCGTTTTTCAAAAATACGTGCGAACAATCATATAAAGTTTTATGCACGAACGGTTTAACTCGCGAGTGGTGGGCTGTCGGAACCGGTCGAATTCCACGCATGAAACTGCGCAATCGTTGGACGTAGATTTGCTGTTCGTCATTTCCCTCGATGTCGACGAGAAACTCTCCCGGGATTCGTAGCGTGGTACCGAATACCAATCAGCGGATGTTGTTTTAATATCTTCCTTTAAACTCGTCCCCAGGCCTAACAGAACGATAGGAAGTGTGTCCACCCTCTCGGTAGTCTCGTGACACATTATCGCTGATTTGAGAGAACGATGCCATCGTTCTACCATCCCATTTGAAGCTGGGTGGTAAGCGATAGTTCGAATCCTCTCGCATCCGACGAATTTAAGCAGAGCGTTGAACAATGCCGATTCGAATTGCGATCCGCGATCCGTGGTGATCGTAACGGGCGCACCGTAGCGAGAAATCCAACACGCGAAAAACGCATTAACGACAGTATCGGCTGTGATATCGTGAATCGGAATAGCCTCGGGCCACCTTGTAAATCGATCGATGATTGTGAGGCAATAGCGATAGCCTCTCGATGTCGGCAAAGGTCCCACGATGTCAATATGAACGTGACCTAAGCGGTCATCCGGTACCGAAATATGTTTTGGCACGCTATGATTGTATCGTGACACTTTGCTTCATTGGCAAGGTAGGCAGGTTCGAGCCCATTCGATGATATCCTTTCTCATCGACGGCCATACAAATTTTCGCTGAATGATGCTCTTCGTTGTGTTACGAACTCCGTAACCACACATAGCATCCAACACACTCGTAGGCTCTCCCGAGCTATATCATGACGCACCCGAATAGTGCATTTTCTAACACACTCGTAGGCTCTCCCGAGCAGTATCAGTAACCGAGACTTCCACGCGCTACCATGCACCAAGCACTATGCGTCTGAGTGAATCTCATAGG
>JAPYZC010005606.1:0-11940 GCA_030522665.1 Ichneumoninae sp. A BG-2022a | reverse complement strand
CCAATGAAAACCGAGCGGTGAATTATATCTTATTTTTATATATTTTAATAGAAATAAAAAGTCTTCTTTTTTTGCTTCCTCATAGAGGAAGCTTTTTGTATTTTATTTAATTCACATGCAGTATCTTTTGGGTGTAGTTCAACGACGAAGGTGCTTCCCGAGTTTGTTTTGATCGTTGGCAAATCGAAGCAGGAATCGCCGCTCTACACGGCCAATGAAAAACGAGCGGTGAATTATATCTTATTTTTATATATTTCAATAGAAAAAAAAAGTCTTCTTTTTTTGCTTCCTCATAGAGGAAGCTTTTTGTGTTTTATTTAATTCATATGCGGTATCTTTTGGGTGTAGTTCAACGACGAAGGTGCTTCCCGAGTTTGTTTTGATCGTTTGCGAATCGAAGCAGGAATCGCCGCTCGACACGGGCAACGAAATGCGAACGTTAAAATGTATCTTGTTATTCTATATTTTAATTGAAATATAAATTCTTCATTTTTGTTTTTATGTGTCTTGTTTAATTCACATGCAATATATTTGGGTATAGTTCAACAACAAAGGTGCTGCTCTTATTTGTTTTCATCGTTTGCGAATCTAAGGAGAAATCACAGCTCGACACGGCCAATGAATAACGAGCGGTGAATTATATCTTCTTTTTCTATATTTTAATTGAAATCGAAATTCTTCACTTAAAAAGTTTTTTTGTGTTTTGTTTAATTTGCATGCAATATCTTTGGGGTATATTTCAACGACGAAGGTGTTTCCCTCGTTTGTTTTGATCGTTTGCGAATCGAAGGAGGAATCGCCGCTCGACACGGTCAATGAAACACGAACGGTGAAATATATCTTATTATTCTATATTTTAATTGAAATAGAAATTCTTCATTTTTCATTTTTTTTTTCATTCACATACAATATATTCATGTATCACTACGTACGTAGGTATACAATTCGAAAATGGTTGGTTTCTTTTTTTATTGTTTATATATTTTGTTTTCTTTTCCGTTATAATCTCTCTCTCGCTAATAATTATTACCTAATGAGGAATTAGTCTTGATTTATTGGATTAAGACGGTGGGTTGGGCGCGTGCCTAGCACACGTCCGGAATTTCGTAATCGAAGAGTCTTTTTTTATCTACGTTGTTATGTCGGTATGTCGGTATGTGTGTTGTGTGTGTGTGTGTGTGTGTGCCTCTGTGTATCTACTCGACAATAATTCTATAGTATATCTCATCATAATCCAAGATATTAAGCCACTTTCGAGAGATTCGAGCGATATTCTTCGTGGTTCCGCTATACATACTTAGTAATTTTTGTATATATAATAATGCTTTGCTGTCTCGTACTGGTTTGAAAATATTACCGGCAACTCGTTCCACTTCCGGTGTGCCGTTCGAAACTTCGCCCTCTTCTGCTCTCGGTAAATACTACGGAACGTTGTGTACGCAGATATGTCGATCGAAAATGATCGAAAATAACATTACTCGAACTTCGCATCACACCCAACGAAAAAAGAAATTCACAGTGTCAACTTGTCTTGATTATTCGTTTCGGTATGTTTGCATTTTTTTCCTTCTTTCTGTTTTTTTTGTTTGTTTGTTTTTTTTATAATAAAATATTGTTTCGTACGTTTCAACGACGCCAGTAAGGCCGCGCGCTCGCGTATCCGCCGCCGCCATAGAGCCTGCGTGCTTTGATATTTTTTTTCTTCTTTTTTTTTTTACATACAAACTTCCCGTCGAAAGTTCCATCTGCAAGGATTAAACGATAATAAGAAATACTGAAAGTTTTTTTTTTCATTTATCGATACAAGCTATCGGTTGTTGAAATATCGATGTAATTTTTTTTTTTCTAAATCCCCTCTATTTTTTATTCTGCAATGAGAGAAAGTAATATAACGAGCGCCTGCACGCAAACGCTACGGTAGTGGGGGCTACATCTCTATCAGCTTTTGCAAGATTCATAAAATTTATATGGTTTATCTCGTATCATCACAGAAAAGCTATATATACACATATGCCTATTTACATGTAAGTGTCTTACGTGTGTTTGATGGTATCAATCGAAATGTATTGTTTTATCATTATTTCTTTTTTGTTTGTTTGCCTTTCATTTTTGTCGTGTGAGTGTGTCAATTGCTGTTTGTGTGTTTACAATGTAAATAATCTTAATATACGCGAGCGTCTAATTAGCTCGAGGAAATTCCGGAGCGTCGACTCCAGTATCGCCGTAATTTTAACGTTTGTTCAGCGTAACCGAAAGCAAATGAAACAAACGCATGAACTTGAAGAGCTTATCTCGATTTTTTTTTATGTGATCAAAAGACGTATAAGGAATTTTTGTTCTTCTCTCTCACAACACCGAGACACAATATCGTCTCGGTTGCTTATTTACATAGGAGATACAACTTACGATTATAAACGCGCATTATCGTTGGATAATTTGTCGAGAACGATGCTAAAAAAAGAAAAATAACGAAAGACGAGTAAACAAAAGAGAGAAAAAGAAATTAAATACTCTTTACGAATTACGATAGAGCGAGCTGCGTTTATAATTGGCGCCTGATTGTCGATCTACGGGTATAATATCGACGGCGTTCCATACAATTAATAATTTTACTTGATAGCAATTAATATCCTGAGATTCGAAATATCTTGGCGTTCGGTAGACTCGAGCGACCCTCTGTCCGAATACGAAATTGCGCGAAGATAGATTGGTTTTTTTTTTTTTTTTTTCAATCGCTTTCATCAATCATGAAGTAATTTTTCCGAGCCACTCGAATCTCTGCGAGCCCAAGCCTTTCGTCCTAATTTGTACATAACAACTATAAACTATGAACTAATACTAAATCGTAAATCTTAAATCTTTTTTGTTCCTGGTGATGATTATCGTCCTCCTATGGGAGGACGTTTGAAAACGAAGACGTTGGTCGACTCTCAGTGACCCGCCCGCGAAAAATTGTCATGCAGCTTTGTTTTTTCGTTATAGCCTGCTTCGAGCGTTAAGCGCCCATTCGCAATTAAATTTTTTATTTTTCTCTCGTCGAGTCACGTCGAGAGAACGACAAATTGGTCATCTATACGATTTAATCGCCGGTTCCATTAATAGCCCGACAATTCCGTACAAAGCGAGCGTTTTCTCGACGCTCTCTCTCTTGCTCTCTCTCACAGTGCTACTGTACGCATCGAGTTAATTCAATATCAATTATAATAATGTATATATTCGAATAAAACGCGCCGAGAACACCTACAATAAAGAGCTCGTTACAATTAACACGAGAGCACGAAAAAAATCTCGACTATCGTAGACTGCCGATGAAGGATTAATCTCGAGTTACTAAATTCGAGAGGTTCAACAATTCCTCAATGAATACATCGCGTTCGTACAAATGTTTCCATTCGATTCGTTAATTCCATTATATTTTTTTTTTAATCGGCTTAGTGTATGTTCTCATTTTGCCGTTATTATTATCATATTTGTGTGTTTCCCTCCGTTTTTCCGTTCATTCGTTGTTTTAGTCGCCTCGGAGAATTCGCACGTTTTCGCAGTCATCGAGGCAGTTGTCGGATTAAATTCAGACGCTGTTTATTTCGGCGAATTTCTTGCTCGGCGATGAAGACTGCTTCGCCGTGCGCGCTTTGGACTTTCTGTAAAACTCCATGACCGGCATGACCATCATCAGAAAGCCGCTGAGAGCTATGAAGAAACCCGCCAGATAGAAGGACAGATCGTAAGTTCCTGTGATGTCGTAGAGCCATCCTGAAAAGAAAATACAGAAAATTACGTTTAAAATAAAGTTCCAATTTTCGTGAAATTAAAAAAATTCAAAATGACATAAAATTTAAACAGTTCGATAGACTCTCCCCCAGATCAATAGGCATCACCGGGCAGCCATACTCTATAGATAGATAAAAAATTGTAAGAGCTGAATAGCCCACAGACATTTTTGAAGAAATTAAAAATCGCGTACAAAAAAAAAAACGCGACATTTTTCAACAAAATTTTGAAAAAACATTGTCTATTAAGCACACCTGCTATGTGTGAAATTTCAGTTAGTCCGTCTAGAGATTCTCGAGTTATATCGATTAGAATTTTGACCGTCTGAGTCACACATACAAACATTTTTCCTGGCATTTTTTCTAAATGTGATTCTTCGATGTTTTCGGACATTCTGAACGTGTTTTCATTAAAATCTCGAAATTTTTTTTTCGCCACAACAAAGCTTCGTCTACGAGGACGCGAGAAAATAATAGGATCGTTAGCTCAAGAACAATACGATGCGGGATTAATTTCGTGGGTGAATGAAATTGTAGGTCAAGTTCGAGCATTGTGACCACATGAATGGAGATAGACAAAGTTACACCGCTCCGGACGATAGACGGCTGCAGACCCCAGGAATCCTGATGGAATGCATTGTGGTCTCATAACTGAATGCGGTTCCGACAGAGATCCCGTGGGTGGTGCAACGCTAATTGATCTTGCTACTTGCGACCTCACCGTATAATACGACACTCCGTTACGCATACCGCAAATATAACGCTCTTCGACCGCTGTATAGCTTTGACGTGGTCACCCGTTATTGCAGCTAGCACGAAAACGATCGCGGTTCGCAAAAGACTTTCTTTGAATTCGTTCGAGGTTTTCCTCGAACTTTCTGAGAATCGATAAACGACGCAGTATTTCTTCGCTATTGCGTAACTTTGCGATATTCGCGAAACATTATTTGAAACCGAAGTCGCGCTATCGATACTCTATTTTATTATCCTATTAGCATTATCCGATTTATCTATGATGAGGTATCATTAGAGATGGGCGCCGACTTTGTCACCGGTCATTTTTTTTTTTTTCAATTTAAAACCCAATCAATTAAATTATTCGATTTAATTTTTTTGGGAATAAAAAAAGACGGTCGACCGACGGTCATTTTTGGGTCAATTGGGGTTACAAAAAAAAATGACCGTCACGGCACATCTCTAAGTATTATTTTTCGTGTCTAACCAGCCAATGGAGGACCCATGAGATTGGCGATTCCCTGCACGAGAAGCAGGAGACCGTAAGCGTTCGTGAACCTTTCCAGGGTTATCACTTCGACGAGTATGATGCTGGTCAAGCTGTAATTCGCGGCGATGAAGAGGCCGAAGGCACCGGAAACTGTGCATAGACCCCAATAGTTGGTCACCACCATCGGTATGAGGCCGGTCACGGCGCCGCACAGTATCATGCATACGGCGTAAACGAGCGAAGCGTTGACCCACGCTCTGTCACCTGCCCACCCTAGAAAAATCTGTGAAAAAAATAAAATAAAATAATTAAATCAGCAATCATTCGCACAACTTCCAAACTGACGTGCACAGATTTTCGCAAAAAATAAATAAATTAAAATAACACCGTACAGCAAAGTGGGAGCCACATTATTTTTCCAAAACTTGAATCGGCCGCATCGTCGTACGGCCGAAAATCATGGGTACGAAAGCACTTCGTCTATATCGTAAAACTTCCGAAACTTTATTTTTACAAATCTTTATTTGAACGAACGTTTGATCCCGTCTTTGGAAATAGTAATTGGCCGAATATTTTTGCAAATACACTGAGGAAAAATAACATAGTAAAAGCAACAAAACTGACTTTATACCTTTATAGTGACAAAAAATCATGGTTGTAACAATAATTATAATTTAACCAATTGAATATATACTATGAAAAACTATCTATATAGACGTTCCCCCTGGGAACCATTGGTATAGTAGAAAATACTATTCTTTTTCTCAGTGTAATGTCACCGAACTTTATTTTTCCAAATAATAATTTCACCGAACTTCATTTTCCCACATGGAGTAATAACGTTTGGCCAACTACCATTTCCGAAGAATAACACGTACGGTGAAATGAACATTCGGACAAATAAAATTTCGGTTCTGTGACGATTCGATAAAATAAAGGTTGGGCATGTTAACGATTAGGAAAAACAAAGTTTCGCTATTTTGGCGATTCGGTCATACAAACTGTCGGCATTTTGGCGATTCGGTAAAACAAAGTTTGAGAATTTCGCCGATAAGTAATAAGTGCATTCGGACCCACGACTTTCGTCCACACGTCGATAGTCCCGATGAAAGTTTTTCTGTCGGATAAAGTGGTTCCAGCGAGGTGTACATTTCGAATCCCACTCACCTCCCCGGTCATGTTCATGATACCGATAACCGATATGAGTATAGAGGCGTCCGTCTCGCTGAAGCCCATCTCGATGGCGTTGTCGGTGAGGTATACGTACGGCACGTCGTACCAGGTGTGCAGGAGAAAGTTGCTTATAGAAAAAAGAAGAAACCTCGAGTCGGCGAAGTGCGAGAAGTCCAGCATGTCGACGACGAGATCCCAGAATTCCCACAGACCAGCGTACCACACGAGTTTCGTTTTGGCAATGGTGGTCATGGAGTTTCTGTAGATGTCTGGACAGCTGGAGGCCCTGAGCCGGTATCTGTTGATGTTGAGCATCGCCCCTCTGTAGGTGAGACTGTGCCTGTGCACCCTGATGTCCTTCAGATAAGCGGTCGGCAGTCTCCTGTGAGGCTCCAGAGTGGCCGATCTTCTGAGTGGGCTGTCGGGATTGATCTTCTTCAGCCACCAGAGATAAGCGGCGTCCTGATGTTGCCAGTTCTTGTCGCCGAGTTCCTGGGGCGGTGGTCGAGGCTGAAGCTGTTTCTGATCGCTGCCATCCTGCGCGTCGTCCTCGGCTCGATTCTCCCCCCCGGGACTGGCGACCGGCGACCTGGCGACAAGCTGGTTGGCGGCGAGGGGCTCGTTCAGATGTCCCGAGTCGCTGAAGCTCCTCGACGATATCAGGAGGCTCGGGTAGTTCTGCAGAAGAACGTTGTAGACGTTCTTCCTGGTGCTCAGAAGCTCGAGAACCTCGAGCGGGACCTTCTCGCCGTTCTTGACGAAGGTCGGTAGACTGACGAGACTGGAGAACAACTTCCCGCCATCCTCCTCCTCCTGAAGTCTGAGGCTCTCGATGATCATGGCGTTCGCCGAGGCGAAGTTCCTCTTCGGATCGCCGTGAGGCGTCTGAGTGGCGGTGTTCGCCGAGCTGCTGGCGGAGAAGGAATCGGCGCTGGAGCTCTGAATCCTCGTTCTCTTGCGCTCCCTGTTGGCCCGACGCTCGGCGGTCTTCGCCTTGGCCCTTATGGTCGTCCACTCCAGGTCCCTCATGAGACAACCGCACACCGCCAGGTTGAAGAAGAGACCGGCCAGTATGAGGGTCGTTCCTCGCCAGCCGTACTCGGCCAGAAGATACTGCGTCACCGGCGCGAATATGAACGTGCCGATTCCGCTGCCGCACACCGAGAGCCCCGTCGCGAAGGAGCGCTTCTTGTCGAAGTAGTAAGCAACGATGACGACCGCCGCAACGAAGCAGAGGGACAGGCCGAAGCCCGCCACGACGCCAAAAGTGAATATCAACAGTTCCATGGAACTGGCGAACGAACTTATGACGAAGCCGGCGGTCGCCAGTATGCTCCCGGCTATCGATACCCTGCGACAGCCGTACCTGTCGGTGAGGAAACTCGCTATGGGGCCGGAGAGCAGAGGCATCGCCATGAAGAGGCTGCCGATCCACGCGGTCTTGGCTTTGCCCTCGCCGAAGTAGTTGAGGAACTCCACGTATATGACGCCGAACGAGAACGTTATACCGTCCGCTATGAGGTTGACCATGAAGGAGGCCGCGACGACCACCCAGCCCCATCCTCCGTCCGGCGGCCTCGCCTCCGAGAACTGACCGAGACTCGAGTTGTCCTCGGAGCTGCTGGAACTCGAGGTCGATATCGAGGGGCTCGGTTGGGGCTTCTCCGAACCCGAGGACTGCGGCTGACGCTTTCTCAGGTCCTTGTTGAACTGCACGTGGTGCACGTGCTTGCCGCTCGGGTCCCTCGGCGACTTTCCGTTCACTAGCTTCTCCGTGCTCTTCTCGGTCTCGAGGGAGTTTCCGGGCGTGGAGACTTTGCTCTTTGCGCTCGGCGTCAGGATCTTCGTCGGGTCGAAGATCTGAGCGTCCTCCGGGTAGATCGGCTTCAGCTTCTGAGGGCTCGCTTTCTCGTCCGCGTAGAGACTCTCCGATCGCCTCGAGGTCGCCTGCTGCGAACACTCGCGGATCAACTCCAGCCTGGCCTCGCGTCGAATTTTCCCACCGGAGTCTTCCTTCTCGACGGAGGGGCGGATTCCAGCGTCGAGGATTCTCTTCTCTTCGTCCGGCTTCCCGGTGTCGGCGAGCTCGTCGTTGTCGTCCTCGTTGGCGCCGACGACGAAACCGTTCTCGTAACTCTGACTACCCGTTCGACTGGACGGCTCGTCGTCCCTCGGCGCTCTCACCCGGTCGTCGAACTTCCTCGACGACTCCGCATCCAACCTCGACGACGCTTTCGACCTGCAACCTCTTCGCGACCCGCTCGCGCCGCTCGACGAACCATCCTCGAGGCACGACGCCGATTGCTGACTCTGCTTGCTCTGCAACATCTGCGCCGCCGCGACGCTCCTCGCACATTCCTCCTTGTTATCGGCGACACCTACGTCCACGCTCTCTCTCTCCTCACCGTTGAACTTGGCCCAGCTCGCCATTTCTTTCATACGAGACGCGACCCGCGAGATCGCTCGACGTGGGTCTCCAATCGCCCGATTGCGAAACTCGATACTTATTTATTTAGTTTTTTACTTCGTGCAATCTCGGCGACGCCGCGACAAGGTCATGAATACGGGAAGATGTCCCACGCTGGTCTTTATATATATGAAGACCTTCGATGACAAATGTTGGGTTTTTTTTTTTTTTTTTTATCGAGATGAGGAACCGAAAATTGAACGAACTTTTTTTTTTCTGTCGTTCGAATCGAACGCGCCCCGACTGTAGCCCCGCAAACGAATCGCCACGAAACTATAGTGTGTATGTGCTATGTTTGTATTTTTTTAAAATTTTTATTATTTATTATTTCTCGTATTCAGAATTCTAAAGCCACCCGCACAGCTACTATTGGTTTCGTCCTTGATTTGAACAACGGTAAAACCGGCCACTCGTAAAGCTGCCTGGTGAACTGACGGCGCAGCGGCAAAAGGGACGATGAAGATGAGCACGGAGCAGGGGCCTGCTCGCTGCCACCACCATCGCAGCTCGTACACCACGGCTTTATCTTCGTCCTCCTCGAGTAACGCTTCCTCAGGACCGCTCCCGCCTCCACGTAACGATCGTTAACCCAGGCACCCATGCGGCGAACGGTACTTCTTCAGATCCTGCGGTTGACACTGCGAATTATAGGCAAAAAATATATGTATACATATATTTATATATTATTTTTTAAATAGTATAGAAAAACTTTATTTTTTGCTATACACAGAAAAAAAATATCATTGAATCAAGTAAAATTTTCTTGCGGGCTGCCAAAGAAGTAAAAACGTTGTTTCAATTCTACTCTGAATTCGTACAATTTCAGTCAGACTTGACAGTCTTGCTGTTGTTTCAATATCATATGGAATTGTGAGGATTGAAAGTAGAATTGAAACAAACATTTTTTTCTTTGAAAACCCGCAAGCGAATTTTTTTTTTAGTGTAGAATTTTTAACATGCATACGAGACGATGACGAAAATTAAGGGTCAAGGTTCTTGCTGAGCGGTTCGATAGGCATTTTTTTTTGCTATCGAATTTAATATACATACGCAATGGGGAGGAAAATTAAGGATCAGGGTTCTTTCTCGGCGGTTCGATAGTCATTTTTTTTGCTATGGAATTTAATATACATACGCGATGGGGAAGAAAATTAAAGATCAGGGTTCTTTCTGAGCGGTTTGATAGGCATTTTTTTTTTGCTATCGATTTTAATATACATACGCGATGGGGAAGAAAATTAAGGATCAAGGTTCTTGCTGAGCGGTTCGATAGTCTTTTTGTTTTCTTTTGTTGTTAGAGAATTTAATATACATACGAGACGGCGAGGAAAATTAAGGATCAAGGCTTTTTCAGAACGGTTCGATCGTAATTTTTTTTTCTTTTTTTTTTTCATGGTACGATCTCATTGATACTCCCGAGGCTCTGCGACGTTCGAAGAATCTTGAGGCCGGCTCGTAACTATTGACCGCTGTTGATGCCACTGCCGGTGGCATCATAGTAGCGCGAGGGTCTAACGTACACGTATTTCGTAACCGGCTAAGAGTGCCGCCTCGAGTTAGTACGCCTGGCGATTATAAATGGACTTCATTGTGTATGAGTTGCTATCAATTTAAGAATTTAACTGTGACCGTACACGATCACGAGACGCATTACTTCTCTCTCCGTCTCCTTTAACGCGCGAGCTTTCCTCGTATGTTCCTTCGTGCAGCTTCTTCTTTTTTTTCTAAGATTCGTTTTTCCTTTATCAATTTTTATAGATTTCTTTTATTTATTTTTTAAATTCTTTTTCCTTTAATTTTTTTTTACACATACTTAGAGGCACAAAAAAGGGCACAAAATTGACATATCATAACGACCCTGAAAGGACGGCTTATATACGATTTTATTTTTATTGCGCCCGTTCTTGAATACGTATAATTAATATCGGATGTTCGATACTGGAGGGGGAGCGGATACATTAGTCGAATTTAGCGACAATTATTCGTAGCGAGTTTCCCGCCCTTGAGTAACTTTTTTTTCTCTCTGAGACGTTTTTTGTTTATTAATTTTTATAGATATGTTTTATTTTTTAAATTTATTTTGCTTCCTTTATTTTTTTTCGTTAAAAAATAAGAATCGATATTTTAGTGTCATGGTACTTAAAACAGTCCAAAACGTCGAGAAAATAGATTTTTAGGTGGCGTCCGGACGTGTGTGTATGTGTGTGTGTGACAAACTTGCATCGATTAAAACGACTAAAACTCGGAAATTATTTGAGATAGCGAGTTGAAATTTGGTACCCTAATAGAGTGGTCACGTCTCTTCCCTCGATGTAATGTTCGTATTATTGTGATTCGTAATCAGCGGGAAAATATACATTAGACAATTGAGTTAATGAATATTGGACAATTGAGTTAATGATTAATAAAAATCTTTTTCTAAGACCCCGGTTTTATTAAACGAAGTAGATAGATATTGATGGATAGCATTTATTGTACAGTAGGACCGGCGGTCTTCTAGGAAGTAGATGCGCGGATTGGTGTTTCTTTTCTCGCTGAACCTGAATCGGTCAGTCGTCTTGCATAAAGGTCAAACACGACGTTGACGTTGGGAAGGTTGAAGATTGAAATTTTCATATGGCTTTCTCGTAAAAGTTGAAAATTGAAATTTTCATACGGCTTTCTCATAAAAGTTGAAAATAAAAATTTCCACATGGCTTTCTCATAATGTTCCTTTATTCGCGAAGCTTCTTCTGTGAAGAAGTCAACAGTAAATACAGCAAATGCAACAATGCCAATACAGAAACTGCTTTCTCATATAAGAAGCTTTACGAATAAAGAAACATTATAAGAATATCATATGACAATTTCAATTAGCAATATTTTTCCTCCATTTCGTCTATACAGACCTTAGGGACTCGCGGGTACAAAGAAGGGAATAACGTTCAAGCTGCGTAACGTCCGTGGAAGGTCGGCTTATATACGATTTTATTTTTATAACTGCCGCACCAATTCCCGAATTCGTATAGTCAATATCGGATCTTCGATATTGGTTGGAAAACACCGTAGTCGAATTTAGCTAAAATATTTCGTACCGAGTTTCCCCTCTCAAGTAACTAATTTTTTTAATTCTTAATTTTTTTATTATTTTTAATAAATTTTATCTGCCCGTTACATCGTTTAAAATGCCCGTACAATGCAGAGTGGAATTGCGTCTACACAGACCTTAAGGTAAAGGTACCAATGATCGGACGGTTAAGAGCAGCCGAAGATTCCAGCAGTTATTAATTTATCAAGAACATTTTTTTTCTTGAAATAACCGAAAC
>JAPYZC010005603.1:0-16054 GCA_030522665.1 Ichneumoninae sp. A BG-2022a | reverse complement strand
ATTTTTCGATGTTTTGGAACATTCTGAACACGTTTTCATTAAAATCTCGAAAAATTTTTTTTTCACCATCACAAAGCTTCCTCTATGAGGAAGCAAAATCTGAAAAAATTCATACGTATTCCGAAAAATGAACGAATCATTTTTGTAAAAAAAAAAGTTGAGTTACCACATATTTTGATGAACAATTTTTTTTCAACAATTTGTTAATAACATTTTGAAATTAGTATTATGTAAAATGAATCTTTTCAATGCCTATAATAAGTATGCATTTTCCAGATTTTTATAACATTGGGAATTGTTTGCAATTCTTGCCCGAATTTCTCAAATTTAGCCGGAATGAACACCACTCGCTCCAACCTCCTTAAGAGGACTTTTCGATACCTCGCGCGGCCTCAAGTCGCGAAGCTTGCTCTTTGCCTCTCCCATAATTCCATTTTCCTCTACATCGCAAAATCCGCAACTAAAAAAAAAAAATTCCCAACAACAATCTTAGCACACCACATAACAATCTCGATTGTATATCACTCGCTGAAATTCTCTTTATCGCGAGCGTGAGCAAAATCATTCCGGCATCGGACACAGTCGTTCGGTACTTTATTCTTCGCCAGTACCATCGTTACACGACCTCCGCGGACGACGGTGCCGTTTTCCGTTCCTTACTCTCGGGAATGACGGCCGTTACCGTTTCTCCCGGCTCTCTCCGTTCCGCTCCTATATAATATACCACCACAATGCATACGTATATCTATCGCGGAGCTATTCCGTTCATTGAACCGCTCTCTATGTGGCAATGGCAATGCAACGACTTGTCCTGCGTTCTATTATATATTATTGCATATAAAGTGTGCAGAGTACTCCGTACACGGTGGGACCGAGGGAAAGGTCCCGTAGTTGCCCGCGATAACGCTCGCAGGATGTGCAAACTCTACCGGGAGCGGTTCGCGAATAGCATTGCAATTCCCGACGGAGCAACATGGAATTCTCCACGTTGGCTCCGATGTGTGTGCACGTATACACATTTTAAAAAAAATTTTTTTATTTTTTATTTTCATATAAGTTATATAGTACATGGAGTGTAGGCGACCCAGAGGACCACGCGGGGGACCCTCGGCTCTCGGGATCTCGGTCACCCGGAACTTGCGCGGAGCTTACGGCCGATCTCGTCCTTATACGACGATATAGCCCTGGCACTGTGTGTGCTCGGTTTATCTCGAGCGGAGTCGTTCCCCGGATCACCGGGAAGCCCACTCCAGGCGTTAACATCGGGCCGGGCTGGACGGACGGTGAGATCAAGTCTTCGCCACCCAGGACGCTTTTCCCATTACTCTTAAGATAGAGATGGCTATGCAGCTTTATCTTATCCCTCGGGAGGCGGACGAGATATCACTCCCAATTTGTCGGGAGGCTGATGTGTTCTCGATGCCGAATCGTCTCCTTTATTGCAATTTCACTTTTATTTGTTTTTAGTGGTAGTCAAAGGGTATTTATTGACAATATCAATTAGTCCATGCAATAGCCAATAGCTGAGTAGAAATTTTCGAGCGTTACATCGGACCCGGCTAGGGTCCCGATACGGCCTTATCAGTCCTTATCAGGACCCTATGAAGGCCCGATGTAACGCTCGAAAATTTCTACTCAGGTACATCTCTTTATGCAGTAGTTAGGGTAAAAGTGGTGAATATGGCCCACCTCGATTAACACGTAAATCAATGATATATGGACCGGTCCATATTCCCCACTTTTACCCTACATGCTTTCAGTGACTTTGCCAATGGGCCATCGACCGGAGTCCTTCAGCCTAAGGTTTTCACTATATTCGGGTCGATTAAATACATTTTTTTTCTTAGTTTATTAAACTTATTGCTGTGTTTTGTTATTTTGCTATTGATATGTCTGGAATATTTACATGTACACGTATATGATTTGTACTTGTGTTTATGTGTTTTCTGCGCCCTCTATATTGGCCATTTGTTGAAGCTGTTGGAAGATTGTGTGTATTTATTTTTATTTGTTTTTATTTATTTTTCTATGCAATTGCAGTACGACGATATTCCCTGGCACTCTATGTGCTCGGTTTATCTCAAGCGGAGACGTTCTCCGGAGCACCGGAAAGCCCGCTCTAGGCGTTAACATCGGGTCGGATGGATGGACAGTGGGATTAAATCTTCGCCACCCAGGACGATTTTCCCATCGTAGCGACCCAGGATTTCGAGTGAGCTCCATAGCCAGTTAAGGAAATACGTCACACGGTCACTGTTTCCTAATGGTGGAGGGTCGTAGGGACCATTTTGCTGGCAGTGGTTGAGGCCTAGATATTCATATACAGGTTCGAAGCTCCTTCAACTCGTAACATCCCCGAAAATCTATGAGCCAGCTCGATTTAATTTTTTTAATGCGACTCCAATAATGTTCAGATGAAATTTTAGAACAACAATTCCAATAAAGTAGCCTCAATATATATATTTTTTAATAAAAGAATGTTGCTTTTCACGCGGCTCCATATACAGCTCGTCCTAATTGACACAAGCTCGAAATTCATGTGGAGCACAAACGATTAGAAATTTAAAAAAAGCCGTATTCACTGATTTATAACACTTGTGATTTTCAGTCCCAAAAGTAGAAAAGTCGCTCTGTGACCTCCTTCCTTAAATACGCTGGAATTGACTGTTAAGGACCTTTCTCCTGCGGGCGTTTCAGAGATCTCAGCGGAAGCAATTTCGGGCTCCGAGTGCTGCGAGGACCCTCGACTGATATTGGATCGAGGCCGAGACCCTCGAAAAAAAAATAAAAAAATAGAACCGCATCTCCAAGCTATTCCGATATTGTCCCGGTGCGGAGATTCCGGCTGGAAGCGTACATGCCCACGCTGCTATTTACTGGGAACATACCCCACGTACGGAGAGAATGAGAGAGAGTGCCTCGGGCCAGTGGCGAAGGAGCTCGAAGAGCCGTGTGACATACTCGAGACGGGGACAAGGTAGCCGGGGCTACGTAAGAGAACGATCGATTATCGATCGGCTCGGATCAGCCCGGTCTCTCGGCTCGCTCCCACAGTTCGGTGCCGGAGAACGAGGGGCGATCATATGCGAGAGAGAAATATTCCGTTTCGCACACGAATAAAGACGTGGGACGGCGAGATCTCCGGTGGCTGGTGTAACTATAAATCTCCGGAGCGCGCATGTCCAGTCCACTCGAGGATTTACACTGGGAAAAGGGACTTCCTATCTGTGCACTCGCGTTCTTCGCTGCGCGACTCGTTCATTTTTTTTTATTCTCGTTGTCTCTCCGCCTCGTTCCGACTTTCGTGTAATACAACTGTAGAGCGGAGGGAAGCACGTGTTCAATGAATACCGCACGCGCTTATGGCCGTGCGGGAGGCGCGGTGTGCAGTTTATTACACGCGAATGCCATGACCCATATGCAAAACTCGATCTTAATTGGGTCAGCCTGTGTGCGTCTGACTGATCGAATTGGTTTTTGTTCTTCTTTTTTTATGGCCCCGGCAAACGTGGATATAAAACTGTGCCATTTTTTAGGTTTTATTTTACGTGTGGTTGATGAATTGTTTTTAGTTCGGGGATTTATTTTATTTTTTATGTTATACATATATAATTTAGCATTTTGAAAAAGATTCGACATTTTCCAGCCGGAAGTGGTTCCGTCTAACCGATCGTGTCTGATCGATCGGATTGGTTTTTGTTCAACTTTTTTTATGGCCGCGGCAAACGTGGACATAAAACTGTGCCATTTTTTAGGTTTTATTTGAAGAGTGGTTGATGAATTGTTTTTTGTTGGGGGATTTTTTTTTATATTATACATATGTAATTTAGCATTTTGAAAAAGCTTCAAGATTTTCCAACCGGAAATGGTTTCGTCTGACCGAGTGTGACGTTGATAAAGTCTCCACCGCGCTTTTGGGATCATTTTCTTTTACTTCATTAATCACTTCGAAAAACCTTCGATATTTTTTAGCCGGCAATGGTTGGGTCTGTCCTAGCGTGACCTCGACAGAGTCTCCAGGGCGTTTTTTTGGGCGGATCTATTTCAAAAATAATTTCGAAAAGCTTCTGCCATTTTCGAGATTCAAGGACCTAGGGTGACTTTGAAATCTCCAGCGTGTTTTTTGGGAGATTTTTTTTTTAATAACATTTATAATGTCGAAAAACCTTCGACATTTTCCAGCCGGAAGTCGTTCCGTCTGACCTAGCGCGACCTTGAGAGTCACCAGCGTCTTTTTTTGGACATTTTTTTTTAAATAACATTTATAATTTCGAAAAACCTTCGACATTTTTCAGCCGGAAGTCGTTCCGTCAGACCTAGCGTGACCTTGAGAGTCACCAGCGTTTTTTTTTTGTGAGATTTTTTTTTAATAACATTTATAATTTCGAAAGAAACCTTCGTCATTTTCCAGCCGGAAGTTGTTCCGTCCGACCTAGCGCGACCTTGAGAGTGTCAACCGAGTGCAGGAAGTAACGAGTTCGCGGGATCCGCCCGGAAAGCCTGCGAAAGACGCGCATCGCGAGGTCGCTTGTGCGCATGCGCGCATTGACGCTATTGTGCGTTTTAATGCGGGTTTAGGACCCACGGAAGAACGACGATTACGAGAGAGTCACGTTGCTCGCTCGGGGAATACGCAGGGTGGGCAGAGCCTGACTTCCGGTGAGTCACGGAGACTCCGTGCGACTCTCCGCACACTGCGACGAACGACGGGACGAGGGAGCAGCGTAGGATTCTTCGCTGAGGTATTGCATGCTCGCCGGCTCGCAATTGAGAGGCCAACGCGACGCGAAGCGAATCGCGGATGATCGATGGGTATTTAGTTTACATGTCCCGAATGCTCGCCCCCTCCGACATCCTTCGATATCGGAACTTCCGGTCTTAGTCGGGGTGCGGTTGATTAACGAGAATTTTTTCTTTTTTTTTTTGCGGAAAGGAACATGTAGGAATTGATTGAAAAAATTAATTAATTAAGGAGGGAGTCTCGCTGCGCGCTGACTTCGCATAAGTTCGACAACGATAAGAGAAAATTGCAAGTACTTCTTGATGCTGTAAAAATCTGAAAAAAATCATGTATACTAAAGGTACTGAGAAGTTTAATTTTGCATAATAATAATTGCAAAATGTTATTAACAAATACATAAAAAAGTAATCGGCTAACAAATTATCCGGCAACAAAACTTTTTTTTTATGAAAATGATTCGTTTATTTTTATGAATAGGTATGAATTTTTTCAGAATTTTAAGTAATCGTTGATTTTTTTTTTTTTTTTTATAGAACAACGATTACTTAAAAATCTGAAAAAATCTTCAAACCGTTCAAATTTTATATCAATTCAAATTTTTTTGATTTTCGTAAAAAATGAGTACATTATTTTAGACACAATTCTCCCTATTTTTTTAAACTATATTTCCCATAAAAACTTTCCTATAAAATATTTTATGAAATATTTTTTTATAGAAACTATATTATATCGGCTCGATAAAATTGATGAGATCAAAGGAAAGAATTTAATTGGAATTAAAATGTAATCTCGCGGTACCGAGACAGGCCTTAATTGTCACAACATGCAACGAGGAATCGCCCGAAAATATTTCTCGCCGTAAAAAGTCGTTATTTACGGTCGAATAAAGACGCCGCGCGAGTGCGCCGGTTCGGCATCCAGTTCACCTTGATAGATAAAATATAAAGTGAAGAAAAAAAAAATGAAAAAAAAAAAAAAAATGAAACGTTGCATGCCGGCACGCCGGTGTGGTCCATATATTGGATATCACATTCCCGCGCTCGGCCCTTAAGAGCCAATCGACGCGTTCGCCAATTTCCTCACACTCCTCTCGGCGATCCGTTCGATCCTCGGCGTCGCTCGCAGATACCTCTGGCTCTCGCCGGCATCCACCGTCCCGCAACTCTTCGGGGTGGTCCAGTGGCCCGGAGGAGAGCCGGACACCAGATCTCGCGGCATGCAACGGCCGGTCCTCGCCGTCGCACAGGTACAACCGAGAGTTCGGCTCCGTAATTTTTTTTATTTATTTATTTTTTTTCACGCGATGAACTGGTTGCAGCCGAAAATACAACTCATCACCGGCGACGTTACTCTCGCCGCCACGTCGCCAGCTTTATCTTACCCCTCGGGACATGCACGAAATATAGTTTTCCATTTTATCGGGAGGCTAATGTGTTCTCGATCCCGAATCATTTCGTTTATTTTTTATTTATTTTTATTTATTTTTATTTATTTTTATTTATTTTTATTTATTTTTATTTATTTTTATTTATTTTTATTTATTTTTATTTATTTTTATTTATTCTTTGCAGAATGTATTTTTCGCTCAATAACACATGGGATGGATGAGATTGGCCGCGGTCCGTTTTCCCACCGCCGTCACTGCGCGCGGCTCTCGTTTCACGCGGTTACTCGTGTGCGAATCGCAAAACCATATTCGGGATCGACCAGTCGAAAGGCGGTCAATCCCACCGGCGCACGTGCGATGTTACGGTAACTGAGAGATCCTTCTACGATTTCTCCGACGTTGGATGGATCGGCGATAGATCGATCGAGAGTTCATTCGCAGCGCAGATGTCGCGATGATTAAAAAAAACATCCTATCGTGCTCACCGATATATCCGGCTTAACGAAAACTATAGAAGTACCCACTATATTTGTAAGTGCTTGAAAATTTATTTTTTCATTTTTTTAATAAAAAAGTTTCGGCGTTCTTGAGAAGAATACGATTACAGTTGCCATTCCCGACCGAGTATATTTCAGCATAGCGCATGCGATTACTGACTGGTACGCCCAATATATATATTGTTCGATACAATATAAATACTAGGGTGTTTAAAAAAAAGGCATTGTTTTTAAATTTTCCTCCCACCTGTTTAAATAACAGATTTCGATCTCAAATTGAACCTGACGGTTAACCCAAAAAATGCGGCACCTCTCAAACTTAATTGTCAGCGACCGTCTTTCGCTGGATTTTTTTAATCAATTAATATATATAGTTCTATGGGTTGGGAGCTTAACGTTTTGCCATTTTTTGTATTAAACACAAAAGACTATAAATAAAAAAAAATATTAAAAATATGTATTTTGTTTGCACTACAAAAAATTACAAAAAGTTAATCTCCCATCCCGTAGAATTACATATCTCGACCTAAAAAAACTTTTCGCGAAAGGCGGTCGTTGACAATTAAGTTTAAAAGGTGCCGCAGACCACCTTTCGCGAGGTTCAATTTGAGATCGAAATCTAGACTTTAAAAAAGTGGGAGCAAAATAAATAAAAAAATGTCCTTTTTGTGAAACACCCTAATAAGTACTCGATCATTTACTCTTTGCTTTTTTTTAAATTAAACAATTTCGGCGCTCTTGAAAAAATACGATTACAGTTTTCGTTACCCACCGAGTATATGTCAGCACAGCGTATCTGATTAGCGACTGATACCTGCTATATATATAAGTACTCGATAATGTATTTTTGACTTTTTTTAATTAAAAAGTTTCGACGCTCTTGAGAAAAATACGATTACAGTTTTCATTACTGACTGAGCACATAGTCTCAAGACGATGTGAGAGTTTCGAAAGACCGGCCAATCATCTGTGCATTCACGTTCTCTCTGACTGACGATTAAAGTTTTCGGCAATGTATCCTTGGTAACTCGGCTCAAAGGCTGGGCAAACTTTTCGGAACTTCGACGGATAAGGGTCAACTATATATGCATAGCGCATCGGGTTACTGACTGGTACCCACTCTATATATATGTGTGTATATATATAAGGCGCTGTACTTTACATATTGCAGTCGCAAGGGTGATTCTGTTGGGTGCTTTCCGCTCTCTCTGTATTAAACGTATTTCATAGGAAACAGGAGGAAAAGAAGGCGAAACTTTTGTCGGTTCTTACACGGCAAACCCGGTCGATTAATTCCAGGAACGATTGCCTTATGGTCTTCGAGCGAGTAACCCAATAACTCGATAGAAGTTTTCACCTACTTCGACGTAAATAAGCGAACGAACCGCGATGGTTCGCTCACTTGGCTCGCGTCTACCAGCTGAGCCGGTTTGGGTTACAACTTTTTTTTCTCGCACAATATAGCAACGATATCCCCGAGGTTCTCGCGATATCGACTTAATTACACGTACTGGAGAGCACGACAGTGACCGACTACCTCCGTCGACCCCCTTACACCTATCGCTGAACCGTGCAGAAAAATCGTCGAAGTTCGTTCGAGAATGCATCGCCGAGTCATCGAACTTTTTTTTTTGTAAAAATGACGACGCATCAATTAATTCGTAGAGGTTGTTTTGTGGTTGCCTTGTTTTGCCGGCTGCGATGATTAAAAAGGACGTACGACAAAATTGCTATTGCACTGTAAAAATAAATTGCAAATTTAATGTACCGGATCTCGAAATTTCCTCACATTAATTGAAGATTAGTGTACTTTTGTTTTTAAAAATTTAAGTACAAGTACAAATTAAGTACAAAAATTATAAATCTTTTCAATATAAAAACAGCCCAAAATTTCTAAACAATTATGAAAAATACAAATTTTGCTGCAAAATTACCACGCGCATGTCTTTGACGTTTCAGAAACATTTTATGCAAAAAAGCTTCCAACACCGTTAATTAATTTTCAAACATAATTTTCTGCCGGCGTGGTGTTTAATTGTTTAACTTATCGATAAAACAACTTTCTTATTTCTGCGGAAATAAAAATAACAAAAACAAAAACCCATTAAATAAATAAATAAATAAATAAATAAAAATAAAAAAATTCCCCAGGCATTATCCGGCGCCAACTTTCGCCGAGTCTCAGTGCGAACCTCCCGCGTCGAGCAATCGGCTCAGGCAAAGCGCGAGTCCCTCCCGAGCGTATGCTGGACGGACGATTGTATTCGCGATAATGAAAGGGGTTGTTGGACGCGAGTTTCGTTGATTCGTTGCGTCGAAGCGGAAGTCCCGCGAGCCCGAAATTCCCATTAACATATCCTTTCCCACGTTCGACCAGATGGGCCGATCTTTGTGTCGTACAAACAGGCGAATTACTATATATAGTGCGACGACGCGGCGTGCGAGAGCGCGAGTGTAAAAACACGTATGGCGAATTCTCGCGATACGTTGAAACGGCGCTCGCCGAGCGTTGGCTCGTCTCGCACCCTCGACCGTGCCCAGAACGGGCAGTTCGTCGTCACGAGACTCGTCGTAAAATTGGAACATCTGGGACCACGAGGGACATCACATTCCCTCTTTCTCGAGGCAAAAAGAAAACATTGTCGCGCGCCGGAACGTTTTTATTTCATTAATTTGCACGGGAAGCGAATGCGCACGGAGAATTTATTGCGACCGAGCAATTACGTGAGAATTACCACAGTCGGTAACAAATTTTCTTTGAGACCGTCGATGAAAGCAAATTGGGATTTAATTTCTGACGCCGCGATACGATCGCCGGTATTTACGATGGAACGAAAGTTCATCAAGGACTTCTCACTGATGTGTAAATAATTTATTTTTATTTTTGTTTATTTTTAAGATTCGATTGGCCTTAATTCGAGGGAAGGGACATTCTTGCGTTCTCGAGGTAAAGAACCGAAATTGCACCCGGAATTTATTTCGACAGCGCAATTAAGTGCGAATTACTGCAGTCGGTGATAAATCTCCTTCCCAATTTTCCCAATTTTCTGTGAGACTGTCGATTGTTTCCGACAAAATCAATTTAGGTTTGCATTTCTGACGACGCGATACGATCGTCGAAACGTACAATGAAATGTTGAAGAGGGACATGCAAATAATTTCTTCCCCTATCTATTTATTTATTTTTTATTTTTAAGATTCAATTGGCTTTAATTCGCGTGCCCAAACGTGTTTGTTTAACGAATTTACACGGCAACCGAAATTATGTCCGAATTACCACGGTCGGTAACAAATCTGCCCAATTTTCTCCGAGACTCGATTGTTTCCGACAAAATCAAATTAGGCATTCATTTCTGACGAGGCGATACGACCGACAAAACGTACAATGAAATGTTGAAGAGGGACATGCAAATAATTTCGTCCCCTATCTATTTATTTATTTTTTATTTTTCACATTCAATTGGCTTTAATTCGAGGAAAGCAATGAAAGCAAAGAAGGGAAGTCTCCTTTTCTGGAGACAAAAACAAAACATCGCCGCGCTCTCAAACGTTTTGATTTTACTAATTTGCACGGGAACCAAAATTGTGTCCGAATTACGACGGTCGGTAACAAATCTGCCCAATTTTCTCCGAGACTGTCGATTGTTTCCAAAATAGTGACAAAAGCAAATTAGGCTTTCATTTCTAACTTCGCGATACGATCGCCGGAACGTACAATGAAATATTTACGAAGGACATATTTCTGGTCGCGTGCAAATAATTTCTTCCTCTTTTTATATATTTTTATTTTTTATTTTAAGATCCGATTGGCCTTAATTCGAGGGAAGGGTTCTCCGGCCCTCGGGCAGTTCGGAGTCATAAATTCTCGCCGTGTAAACGTGACTCGACGTGAGAATGAAGAACCCTTACAAACGCACGGCGATACGTAACTGAACGCCTGGCCGAGACCGTCCGAAGCCAAACGTGCGTATTACATCCGAAGTGAATGGCGCACGGACGGGTATTGAATGAAACACGAACGGAGCATTTCGTCTTTGTGCCCAGGTCCCTCGTGGGGGGGCAAGACGGTGCACTCTCGTGCTGCCTCGCCTTTGCCACTCGACGGCCGCTAACTATATTGCAGTACCGCACGGAGGAAAGGGAGAGTGAATGGATCACCGGGTGGACGATCGAGTAACCGAAACGATCCGATTTCGATCGCGGATCGATTCGCGTCACGTGACTTTCCTCCGTGTCCGTTTTTATGCCCGCCTCGGTAATCGCAGTACCTCGTAAATTCGGAAAACAAACAATTATACCCTTTCTCTATAAATTTAGGCAATTTTCTTGCTTTTTGTTTTGTTTTTTTGAAAATTAAGAGTGTTCATCTTGAGTCTAAAATTCAATTAAGGGATTAAGCGTAGAACATCTTGGTGTTTAAAAAAATTATACTCTTTGACGATACATTTATTTTCTTTTTTTTTCTTAATTGACCAGTGTTTATTTGGATACTAAAATTTAATGAAGAAATTAAGAGTATGAAATTTTGGGTTTTTGCGAAAGGTAAACATTTTTGGAAGTAAAAAATTGATTTTGTCTGCTCGTTGTCTGAACCACTGAGGATTAAGAATTGCCGGGTATTAAATGGGTTCATATCGGAGTGCGCGTTAGAGCGTACAATATTGCACAGGCGATGTAAGACAGCTGTACCGGTTTGTGATCGATGAGCAATATCGCGCTGCTGCGAAGTAGCAGCCGGCGAAACTCTCATAAATCACATTGCTCGAGCGCCTCGGCTCGCCTCCGCGGCGATCGAGCCGCCGGAGAGATTCGTACGTCGGATTAATCCAAAATCGCTCTGATCATCCATCAGTACGATGCGGCTACCGCGCGCATGCGCTAAAACGATTTCGCGTACTAGTTAAGAAAAAAATTCAAACAGTCATTATAGATTACAGATGAAGAGTGCAAGCTGCAAAAAAAAAATCGTATGAAATTCAATGTACTGGAACGGGAAGTTTTTATGCATGAACTGGTACATTATATTTCATCTACATTCTTGATGAACAATTAACGTACTATATATTAAAAACTTAAAAATTACTTTTCCTTATCTCTACTATAAAACTTCTCTGTAAAATTCCATTAATTGTTCATTGCAATTACAAATTAAATTCAATATACCAGTTTTTGCATAAAAACGTCCACTCCAAGGATTAAATTTACAATTTTTTTTAAACAGTGTTTGGCATGGCGCGACTCACTTATCGTCTTGTTGATCCAATCGGCGAGATCCTCCTGGAGCGGAATGAGCTGTCTGCTCTGGGCCGAGTGGAGACGCTCGTTGTAAAAATCAGCGAACTCCGTCTCCTCCGGGGAGGGTCTCGGGACGTCGGCGCGGGCGAACGCCGATACTGAGGAGGGTCCCCAGCTGCTCCGATACCTCGTGTGTTGCGTGGGAGGAAATCGATTCGTGTAGGACATCGTGGCGCACGGTGGGACCCGCCGGACCGGGGGCAAACGAAAGAGGGACGTCTCGCGATCCCGCGATCTTGGCAAGGCGGCAAACTATTCCGGCGATTCTTTCCTCTCGTCTCCCTCGAGATGTCTGGCCCGTTTACTCGCCCTCACCGCTCCTCCTCGAATTTTTCGATTCCTCGTTCGGCTCCTTCCTTCTCGCTTCCTTTGACTCCTCCGCGTTCCCTCGCTCGTCCTCCTCATCCACTCGTCGTGATTTTTATTTCACGCTCACGCGCAGCTATGCGCCCGGGACCATCGACGGCAACGACCACACTTCCGTCCTCCGGCACGTCTCGCTGAGCGTGCCCGGCGGTGATGCCTTCCTACAAAAAAAAAACATCAATAAAACATTTTTATTGGGTATCGGCCAATGCTTCATGTGGAATGCTGATCGGGTATTAGAATTTTTTTATACATTTTTTTTATAGAGCTCCTATGAATTACCACGATTTTCGGCGATAACGGAAGAATTCATTTTACTGTAAAAAAAAAAAAAAAAACAATATTTTCATCGTGTATCGGCCAATAATTGATCTGCTGATCGGGTATTATCATTTTTATTCAATTTTTGTTAACTTTCCTTAACTTATTTTTTTGTTTATAGAGCGAAAGCTTTTCTATGTATTACCACAGTTCTTGGTAACAAGTGAACAATTAATTTTACTGTAAACAAAAAAAAAAATATGTATATATTTTTATTCTTTATCGACCAATAATTGATGTGCTGAACGGGTATTATTATTTTTTATCATTTTTTTATAGAGCTTCTATGAATTAGAACGATTTTCGGTAGCATCTGAAGAATTCATTTCAAAGTAAAAAAAAAAAAAAAAGACAGTGAAATAAATTGTTATTGTGTACCGGCCAATAACTGATCTGCTGATCTGGTATTATCGTTTTTATTATCCATTTGTTTTAACTTTCCTTGATTTAATTTTTGTTTATAGGTCAGAAGCTTTTTTTTATTAATTACCACGATTCTTAGCAACAACTAAACAATTAATGTGCGGTTAAAAAAAACCATGAAACAACATGAGTTCCGTCTAACGAACCGAGGACACAGCTCCACCCCGGAAATGCCCGAAACAAATGAGCAACTTCCCAAAGCCAAAAGGAACATTCCCGATCAACGTGATCCAAAGGTCGCAGACATACTTACGATTTTTACCGATCCCCTGTCTCGGTATTAAAAACCAAATCGACTACTTAATTGAACATTTCTTGCCGCGCCTATAGTTAAAAATGACTTGCCTAAAACGTCACAGCCTTGACGCACAAAAAAAAAAAAACAAAGTTGAATCGAGTGTCGCAAGGAGTCGGTGAGAAAACGTTTCGAGAAGTTACGCCCGAGTGAGCTCGATACTGGAGGGAAATGAGTGTTAATGGATGCAAACAGAAGGCTCGAAGATGCGGGAAAGCGTGAGTTAGGATGGCGCGAAACGATATATAGAATATGCAATAAATCTATCCGCGAGTGACGATAAAGAAGGGAATAGAGGATAGCGCTGGTCGAGCAGAATAATTTATCGCGATGCTTAAGGTAATGCAAACAGAGGCGCAACCAGCAGCTCGCTCGATCTCGATCGATGGGACTTCGTATGAAAAAAAAAAAAAATGCGTCGAGCGAAGAACTTTTACATGCAAATATACAATAAGTAAGGTGTGAAGCGCGTGTTCGTTCGACGATTAACGCCGTCGAGCGAAACCTACGCCGACCTTCGACATCGATCCAGCAACGCCTCTATAACACATTACTTACTCGATACCTCCTCGCGGCGCTCGGAGCAACGTTATACCCCGACAAACAGGACACCTTTGCAGTGCCGACAATCGAACGCAGCCCAAAGATCTCCGGTGACAGAAATTGCGACGTCAATCGCGCGAGAGCCGATATTTTATACATTGCGAAAAAAGATTCAAGCACACGCTCCGATTCAACAGCCGTCGATACTTTCCGCAATAGTCGGCGGCTTCGTGTATCCGATTTTTATTGATCGATCGATTCCCGATGCAAATGCCCTCGATCAACACCTCGCGCTGTGTGTGCTTCGAATTGCATGCATAATTTTCTTTTTCTTGTTTTCGTTTTCTTGTTGTTTCTGTTTTCTTGTGAAGATGTTTTGGTAAAACTGGCGTCAGAAACGTGAAGCGGCGTACGGTCGTTTCGCTCCTCGATATATTTTTTTTATTGCCAGTCTTTTTTATTTAATTTTTTTTACTGACTAAGGTGAACGGCCCAATTACTGTCCATTAATCATATTATCTACGAGAAAAAATCCTAATTATGTCCGACATACTCAAATTTTTTTTTTTTAATTTCTTATATTGTGCATCATGTAATTAAATAAACATTGAGACAACATTTTATAAAATCCTGGACTTTCAGAGTTTCATCTGTGACCGCGCCAGAAAAAACGCGCAGGCCATTTTCTTGTCAGTTTCGTTAAGCGGTTACGTTTCTAAAATCGGTTCGTGTTCTTTCTGAGAATCGAAAAAGAAAAAGCCAATGAACAGACGTTTTTTATGCACGTGCTCTTATGGAAAGTGTCCATTCATTCGTTCTGTCCATTCATCTGCTGGTTTACCCTAAAACAGTGTGTATATTTCCAGTTTATTATTAAACAAATGCTCAAAAATAGTAATATAATACTTATTTTAGTTAATTAAGACTCTAAACTTTTCTGTAATACCAGTTATTTCAATACTTCCACTGTTTTTAACTATCTTCCTTCATTTCCAATGCCATGCGGAGCTTAGGTAGTCTGTAATTGGGCTGTAATTCAGGATATGGTCACCCGTAATATCTTTTAACGAAGTCCTTGCGAATAGTCTTCACTTCGCATAAGTTTCAGAGAATGAGCGGGAATTGCAAACACTTCTCTATGGCATAAAAAAATTCATTCCTTCAGTTACGACCAAAGTTCAAAGGTTTTCTTAACGTTAAAACTCCAACTATCATTGTTTAAAAAACCATGCCCATATCACCCCGACTCACCCTAGTTAATCGAATAAAACAAATTGAAAAAACAATTATTAAATTGCCAATAAAATTTGAGCGATTGAAAAAAATATACATATCTACATATATTAAGATATAATCGAGGACTGAGCGCGACGATTCATTCCCAAAGGCCCGGGAGACCGAGGAGTCAACGCCCTTGGGCGAACAATTGGCTGTGTCCAGTCAAGCCCGAAGCAGATTAGCTCTGAATTGGATCTCGTTCCCGAGGCTCCTCTTCGACTATGCGCAGTCTTGTGTCTTACATGCACGGGGCGTTCCGCTTCAGATCGAACGCCCCGAAATTCCGACTACCAGACTGGAAACCGACGACAGAATGGCCAAGCTTTGCCATTTTTTTTTCGCGAAACATACAAAAAAGTCTCATTTCGAACGGTGGTCCGTCTCGCCCCGCTCTCCGCTGCATCTCATGCGCTCGTCCGCGAGAGCGAGTCGCGCGGACGCGCGCGTGTGTGTAAATACATAAACCCAGTGGTATTGTGTGTCTCAAAGGTCCGCGAAGCAAAATGTGTCGTGGAAGTCTCATGCTTGTCGTCCATCATCGCTCGAACCGGACGAGAGGCTGCACGCTCGCACGTGGGCGCTACCCCATTACACGCACGTAATTCTCGTCGCATATAGACACACGTATATATATAAATACACGCTGTGGACAGTGCGTTCGCACATGTACATATACAAGGTAGAAAAACGACTGCGCAAGCGTGCGTACGGGAATACTCTACGGGTCCCGACTGCGAGGGAACGACGGGTGTTCCTGTACGTAATGTCACCGGGAAGATTTTTGCGTGCCCCGAGAGCAAACGAGAGATCTGCCGTGGGAACGTTTTATCCTCAAAGACCCGGAGCGAAGGAAGAGCCGCGAGTACAGCCGTATGTACTATATTTTATACATATTTTCGAAAGTTGTT
>JAPYZC010005602.1:0-12245 GCA_030522665.1 Ichneumoninae sp. A BG-2022a | reverse complement strand
TTTTCATCAGGTATATAGGGTAATGACCCCGGAGTTTATTAACTATAGGGTCATTTACCCCGCTCTCGTGTCACTGCCGCGGGGTGATGCGGCCCTATGGGGATGACACGATAATGGGAAGTTCGGTTTATTAACCCCTAAAAATGATGAGAAAAAGGAAAATTACATTAAGTTAGGGTCATTTTACCGGAAATAAAAATCCGGTAAAGTGATCGTGACGTCTTCAGACAGACTTGGAGCATTTCTCGTTAGCCGAAGCTTTTTTTATCAGGCAGATAGGAACCACCCCCCCCCCCTCCCCTCCCCCGAAGTTAATGAACCGTAGGGCCATTTACTCCGTTCTCTTATCACTCCCGTAAAGTAATGTGGCCCTACGGGGATAAGACGAAACTGGGAAATTTGGTCCATCAACCTTTTTTTTTATATTCAACCACCACAAAAATGGTGGTAAAAGGAGAAAAGACGGTATTTCACCAGAAACTAAAATGGTAGCATTGCAGACAGTCATGCGAGAGAAATTTGGACGATGTCGCTAAGGATGAGGCTCGAAGCCGCTGGCCGGGCGGAGTGAGGCGTTAATGGTCCGCCGGTAAGGTAGAAATACACTCGCCCGGACGTAACTCTTTCCAGCGATCCCTCGTCCGGGCGATAACGAGCCACCCGGGAAATCGAGTCGTATCTTCAGGGGGACTTCTATATCGTTCCCTCTCCGCCCTTCCGCGAAATCCCCGGAGTGTTTCCGGTTTGTCCTCGTCAATGGACGAACGGAGTCGCGCGCCGCGACGGGAAGGTCGCTGCGGGCCTTTCGTGATGAACCGGGCAATAAAATGTGTCGCGGAAACATTCCGTCTTCCGGTCTTTCACTTCCCACCGCGCGCCCCGCGCCGGGCAATCAATTCGATTAGAGCGCGTCGCGAGTCGCCGGTGCAAAAACCGTGCGAAAGGAAACTGCACGGCTCGAGATAGCGCGGAGAAATCCGGGAAATGAAGAAGAAGGAAAAAAAGAAAAAAAAACTATCGAAAAAAAAATAAAAAAAAATGAAAAACGGAAAGGAAAAAGATAGATTATATTTCTCTCATCGAGTGAGAGAAGTCCACGGCGTACGCACACGCCAACCGTGAAACTTCAATTTCACGGTACGAAACTTTCAATGTTACCGGACGCTCCGGTCCGCTCGCTCGCGGATCCGGCGCGCGTCCGAGAGATCGCGCAGCTTCCGACGAGGACCCGGAGACGACAACTAGCGGGGATGAGAATTGCAAGTATTCGCGCATGCTGCGAGAACCATTCGGCCGGAGATCTTCGGTTCTTCTGCTCTCTCCCTCTTTCGCTCTCTCTGTCCGTCTATCTTTCGCGCTGCTCGAGGAAAAATAAATTCCGTCCGCGTCGACGTAGTTTTCCCGTCGAACGACGCCCGACGTCGTCGAACCAGGCGCCGATAACTCGCCGCCAGGGCTTCTGCTCCTTCTCTACGGGGAGAGCGGGGCAAAATGGGGCAACGGGGCAAAACGGGGTTTTTGGGCAAAACTAAATTTTCCAATAATTTTTGGATCGGACAAGGTGGCAAACCTGGGCAGACAAGCCTGATTTATCCGATAGGGCGAATTTGGGCATCCAAAAATTATTGGAAATGACGTTTTGCCCCGTTGCCCCATTTCGCCCCGCTCTACCCTATATATATATGTCTATATGCATATCTGTGAGTACATGTGTGTATATCTATAACTACATGTGTAGGCTTATATATATATATATATATAGGGGAGAGCGGGGCAAAACGGGGTTTTTGGACAAAACTAAATTTTCCAATAATTTTAGGATCCGGCAAGGTGGCAAACCTGGGCAGATAAAGCCAGGTGTATCCGATAGGGTGAATTCGGGCATCCGAAAATTATTTGAAATGACGTTTTGCCCAAGAACCCCGTTTTGCCCCGTTGCCCCATTTTGCCCCGCTCTACCCTATATATCTATGGAAGGTTTGGACATGGGCATCTCGGTACGATACGCCAAGTAATTCCAGAACGATCAAACTTTCCTTCTGGATTTTTACGGCAGTGATTCCCTTCTGCGCACACACATGCCACGATATAGCGTGGGTACGTTCACCCAATTACCATACAGATATCGGCGCTGTCGAGTTATACTGCCGTCCGAACTCTTAAATCAGCGGAGCTTCTCGATAGATTCCTACGGTTTTTTTTTATCGAATCTAAAACCAAATTTCTTGAAAATTTCTTGAATTTGACATCTTCTGTGGGTTAAATAAAGATCATTTTCACACATGCAAAATCTTTCGGCGAAGCTGATTTATTACTCGTATAAGTTTGCCTTAGTTTTTTTTTGTTTTATAGATATACATATTTTTTGTATTTTTTGTATTATAGAAAAATTTGTCTGAAATTCGAGCGTTATTTGTTCGACGCTAGAAGTAATTTTCGTCAGTATTTGAAAATGAGGGAGCAAACGTTTATTGACCCGTGTCCTATCTTTATCGGAATGATTACAGGGATCGAGCTTCTCGATAGATTCCTAAGACTTTTTTTAATCGAATCTAAAACCAAATTTCTTGAAAATTTGTTTTTTTTTTTGCGGTGGGCAAAATTGCGATCGCTGGAGCGATTTCTGATGGCGAATTTGACGTCTTCCGTGTGTGAAAAAAAGATCAATTTCACACATGCAAAATCTTTCGGCGAAGCTGTTTCCTTACTCGTATAAGTTCGCCTCAGTTTTTTTGTATTATATATATATATATTTTGTATTATAGGAAAATTTGTCTGAAATTCGAGCGTTATTTGTTCGACGCTGGAAGTAATTTTCGTCGGTGTTTGAAAATGAGGGAGCAAACATTTATTGACCCGTGTCCTATCTTTATCGGAATGATTACAGGGATCGTGTTACGGGGGAGATACGCCATCGCCCTCCCCCCTCCCCCTCAAACTCATCTTACAGTCCCGCGTAACTCCCGCTCGTAGCATCCGGCTTTCGCGCCGCTGAAATTTGCATAACACTCTTAATAGCCGGGTAGATGCGCGCCAGGCTCTAGAATTACACGGGGCTATAGCACGTACCTACCGGTAACGTTTTCCGCAGGGATGATCTAATTCGTAATCTCACGAATTCCGTGCGAATTATATAGTACGAGAAAATGCGATTAATAAAAAAAAATTAAAAACAAAAACAAAATTATCATATTTACGGCTCCGCAAATGTTCCGTCGCAAAGTTCCGATATTACTGCAGCGAGCCTTACGGTTCTCTTTGCCGCCCACGTATCTGGCAAAATGTCGCGGAATGGAAAATTATTGGAATTTGCGTTATCCAAGAGGCTAAGCAGCTTTCAGCTTCGTTAATCCGAACTCGGCTCCTTAAGCGTGTAACAAGCATTTTATCGGGCGAAGGCACTTGCCCCGGGGATAGAGAAAAAAAGAAAAAAATTAAAAATCTCAAGGAGTCTCTACTACTCGCCCTCGCTTAGCGGCCGCTGACGGAGACAAAAAAAGGACCAGAATTCCGGTGCATTCTGCGTTTAACGATAAAAGCTCGACTAACCGCTTGCACGGTAATCGAAAATTTACAGACCGTGTATTGTTTATGTTTTTTTTATCGTCGTAATTACTTTTTTTAAAGATACAACAATTCCAGATCAACGATAAAAATATTATATTTTCCTCTTTGAAGGAATTACGCGGATGGTCATAGCAATCTGAAAATTAAATTCATCACGATCCTTTTTAGTCCAATTTTCGACGAGACTTTCGATGACTTATTGGCGATGCACGACGAAAATTTATATAGCATGTACGATTTATGTTTTTTAGAAATCGTAATCATTTTTTTTTTAAAGATACAAAAATTCTAGATCAACGATAAAAAATTATATTTTCCCCTTTAAAGGAATTACGCGGATGGTCATAATAGCCATCAGAAAATTAAATTTGCCACGATTTTTTATATTCCAATTTTCGACGAGACTGCCGATGACTTATCGGCGATGTACCCCGAAAATTTACACAGCATGTACAATTCATATTTTTTAAAAATCAAAAAAAATTTTTGATCAACGATAAAAAATTATATTTTCCCCTTTAAAGGAATTACGCGGATGGTCATAATAGCCATCTGAAAATTAAATTTGCCACGATTCTTTATATTCCAATTTTCGACAACACTGCAGATGACTTATCGGCGATGTACCCCGAAAATTTACGTAGCATATACAATTCATATTTTTTTAAAAATCGTAATCATTTTTTTTAAGATACAAAAATTTTAGATGAACGATAAAAAATTATATTTTCCCCTTCGAAGGAAATACGCAATGTGGGTCACAGCCAATGTGTAAATTGTATTACATTAAATTTACCAACTTTTGTTATTTAATTTTTTGAACTTTAATTTTCGACGAGACTCCCGATGCCTTATCGGCGTTGTATCTCGGAAATTGGCGTATCTATTGCACGTCTCATCGTCGCCACTTGGTATCTGATTATCGGATTGGGAACGACGAGGCGGCAGCTCGCGGTGGCTTTAATTAAACTTAAAACTATTATCTGTCGTACGGAATAGCGTGAGAGGCCCGAGGACGGAGTTCGGGCAGGGGGGTCATTAAGCCAGCGCCGAGTGGAATTTTAATAGGTTGGCGAAACAAAGTTCGACGGATAGGGTCGAGTGGTGCTATGGCGCATCCACCACAGCGGCGGCTGCATCGGGAACATTACGGGAGAGTAGTGGCGAGTATAGCGCGGATGCGAAGTCGCGAAGGGACACCGACAGGCGGACGGGAGGACAGCCGACGTTCGTGCGCTCTAGCCAAGCTCTATATGAATACCCGTTCTGAATATGCCAGTGATTGAGCCACTCACTGTCTCAAATTATCGTAACAAGAGGCCGCCACGGGCCGGCCACGGGCGTGCAGAACGAGCACCTTCAGTCACATAATTGTTCATCTCCCCCATCCATTTTGATAATTACATTTTCACCCAAAGCGCTCTTCTATGAAGAATAAATAAATAAAAAGAATTAACACACCCAGAAAAAAAATTATTTGGCAGCCACCGTTCATTTGGTTTAAGTAAAATATTTATTTGATTTAAATAAATATTTATGTACATTAAATGGATAGTTATTTTAATGAAATAAATATTTATTTAAATCAGACAAATTTTTTTTACTTAAACCAAATAAATGGTGGGCGTCAAATAAATTATTTTTCTGGGTGCAAAAAATTCTATAACGGAGATGAACGTAAAAGGATGAAAATTGGAATGCGCTTTTCAGTGCATCGGGTGGGAAAATTAATTTGGCAAAAGATCGACCTAATTGGCGGTAAAATAGACGAGAAATGGGATAAAAAATTAAATCCATGTTGGACGTTCAATTTCTTCCTTTTTAGCGAATTTATCGAATTTGAAATACGCGTAGGTACTAGAGTGATAGATGGAAACAAAAGCCACAGTGCTCAAGGATTTGGGTTATCGATGTCGGGCGTCATTGAAAGTACGGAAGAGATTCGGGAAAAATTAAAAAATGAGGAAAAATTCTATAGCAAAGTAGAAAGTACAGGTACGACGATTGAATTGGATTGGAATGCGCGTTTCCGTGCATCGGATGAAAAAATGAATTTGGTGAAAGATCGACCTACACTGTAAAAAATACCTGTTTGAAAATTCATAAATGTATATGAAGTTTTATGCATACACAGTACATGAAATTTCATTGACACGTATCAAAGAATATTGCATCACCGGTATATTAAAAACAATGTTAATTGTATAATATTTACAATAATAACGTAATTTTCATGTACGGCTGTCTTAATTTTCAATGCAATCACCGGTAATTTTAATGTACAGGAATTGCATTCAGGATTTAATTATTAAAATTCAAATACAAAGTATATGAATTCTAATTTCATGTACCAAGGTTGCATATGTCATATAACTTTGTATATTAAACGTGCTGTAAATTTCATAACATTTAAAATAGTCGAGTAAATGGGGTAAAAATTCAATTTCATTTGTGATGTAAAATTTTCTTTTATCCGACTTGAAATACACACAGGCATTAGAGAGATCGATGGAAAGAAAAGCCACAGTGCCCAAGGACTACCGATGTCGAGCGTCATTCAACGTCGGGAAGAGATCCGGGAAAAAATTCGTATCCGGCAAAGCCGAGCTACCAGTCAGAGTCGGATACCGGCACGCGGAGATCTCGCGGGACAAAAGCTCGACGCGACAGTCAAAGGGAAAATTTATATATATATATATAAATCCGCGAAAAGATCGAGAGGTATAAAGATAAGAGATATCGCAGCTTCCGGCTTATTTTCAATCGGGAGACACGCCGACAAAGAGACGATCTATGAGCGCGGCCGCGAAAAAGAATAAACGGAGATGCAACGGATAGGCTATCCCGGTGGAGCGCGTACGTATGTGCGAAGCAGATCGAAAACGACGCGGAGTCAACGAGATATACGTGTCGCTTTATTTTCCACCGACTCGGAGCGCACTTCGTTCTATCAACTTTCATGATTCCGGTCTGTTGTTCTTGGGGGAAAAAAATAAATAAAAAAAAGTTTGGAGGAAATGGAGGGTATAAAGACTGCACAGATGAGACCGAAGTTCTATTGTCCCGCGATACTTTTTCTTCGGCGAGTTTGCGTCACGTGAAGGGTCCTCCGATTGGGCTTCCTCCCAGCGGGCGCGGGGTTCGCTCTCTGGGCTGTAACCGATGAAGATCCTTCGGGATTCCCTTCCGTGCGAGGGAGGATGAATGGCCCGGGAAGACCGGGCGTTTTATATCAATAAACGGCCGAGCCAGCAGACTCCTCGGCAAGACGTACAGACGCCCGATTGGAGCCAGCCGGAGGGAGGAAAAGACGAGGGAACGAGGGAAATCCCCCCCCCCCCCCCAATCTACGCGTAAACCCACCGGCGCTTAACATTAACATTCATAGGTCAGGAATGGTAATCACTTATTCGTGACCCGCTTGGCCTCTCGGGGAAAAATGGACCGCCTTTCAACCGCACCGGAAAAGCTCACGTTTTTCCCGTCATATTTAAGGTGGAACCTTCTGGGACACGAAAAATGACTTTGGTCACTGAAACTATGAGCGGGCAATAAAAAAAAAAATTATTCACCGAAATACCTATAAAAAATGGTCCACCTTTCAACTTCACCGCAAAAGTTCACATCTTTTCGGTTATATGTAAGGTGTAACCTTCCGCGACACTAAAAAAATGACTTTTGTCACTGAAAGTATCGACAGTCAATAAAAAAATTCTAAGTGAAATTCTCAGAAAATGGTCCAATTTTTAACCTCACCGCGAAAACTCAAATTTTTTGGATCATTATTTAAGATGTAGCCTTGCACGAAACAAAAAAATGATTTTCATCACTGAAACTATGAGCGGTAAAAAAAAATCTATTTGCCGAGATACCACAAGAAAATGGTCCACCTTTAAACCTAACCGCAAAAGCTCACATTTTGTCAGTTATATGTAAGGTCTAACCTTCCGCGGCACTAAAAAAATGACTCGTCACCTCAGCTATGGGTAGTCAATAAAAAAAAATCTACGTGTCGAGATAGTTCAAGAAAATGGTCCACGTTTCAACCAAGGTGTAACCTTCCACGACGCTAAAAAAATCTCTGTCGTTAGCGAAGCTATCGGCAGTCAATAAAAAGAAATCAATGCCGAGATACCGGCGAAATGTCCATTAAATGTTCAGTGACGTTAGGGATCTTTGGAGATGAGATGAGATTTTATTTAGAGACATTTTTTCTTGGTAAAAGAAGGAAGAAATGGAATATTTAGCGGTAGTCGAATGGACGTGTCATCGCCGAACGAGGCCAAGTTGTGTAATCAGGAGGACTGGGAGGGAGGACGTGAGGGAAGGAAACAGCGAGCGGAGGGCGGGAATAGCAGATCTTCGTGTTTGTTTCAACCCCCCCGGTCATTCTTTCTCCGGACCGGAAATGGAACTCCTCGATCCTTAAAATATCCAGTTCACGTCTACCCCTCCCCTCCCCTCCCCTCCCTCCGCCGAAGTGTTCTTTGTATCGTCGACCAGAAGAAAACGCAAGAGCTACGAAGCCTCTCGCGGGAGTGACGATATCGCCGGAATTTTACGATCGAGCTGAGAACGCTACGTGAAGCCCAGTATATTGTGGGGAGCGGCGGGTGAACGAAGAAGCAGAATAGTCGTGACCTGACGGGATTGAATATAACACGGCGGGAAGCTGCATTGATTGCTCCCCGTGGCGTTGCAAAAATGGAAAATCTCGCGAAAACTCGAGCAGCATTATATTATGCAGATAAATTCATGTTTTCACTGTTAAAGAAATAAAAATAAAAACGGCGGAGCCATGTGTATATGGGTTCCTTCAACGACTGACCCGAGCGATCTTTTTTTAAAAACGATTTTTGAAAATATGTTTTTTCAGGTCGGCGATCGTCCCCGCCGTGTAGCGTTGAAGACATTGAAACAATTCTCGTACAATTCGCCTAAGTTAATTCACATTTTTTAAAAACTACTAATTTTAAGTTAAAATATCCGTTTTCACTTGATTCACATCTAATATATATTTTGGAAAACTGTGGATTTGTTTGTTTGTTTCACCCCTATTAGCAGCCAACTTCATGCCCCATTAGCCGCCAACTTTACATCTTTACGGTTAAAGTCTTGGGCTAAAGTCCCAGAGTTGCTATAATTTTAGTAGGAACACAATTTTTTTTTAATTTGCAAATTGCTATATCGAATTTAACGCACTGAAACTGCGAGCGCGCGAAGCGCGCAAGCCACAACAACCTGCTAGTTTTTTTATTAAAAAAAATCAACGACGAATATTGTTTTTTATTTTTTAAAGATTATAAAAATAATTTTTCACGTGCATTTTCATTTCCGTCCCGTAGAGTTGACGGACCTGAAAAATCTTCGCACAGTTGAAAACCGTTTTATCTAAATCTCACGTACGTACGCGGTACCACAGGAGAGTCGCCGTAATGGCGGGGCACGTTCGACTTTAAAATGAACGGAGATTTTGCAGTAAAATTCACCGGTGCGCCATCGTTCTACTGGAAATAGCTTGGGATATAAAACTTCCGGTGGTGGATGCCGCGAGGAGACGAGAACAAAATAGAAGGGCAAGACTCGGGAGAAACAGGTGCATGAGTTTTAAAAGGTTATATAATGTTACGGATATGAACGCGGGGGGGCTCGCTCGGTCGTAACAATAATATAAAATATTCAGAGTAGTTGTCTCACCGATTTTTATGGGACGCGGTAGAGCCTGTCCACTTGACAGTAGAAACAGGAGAATGAAAACAACCCTCGAGCCTCGAGGACCCATTATTCACGTGCGTTTATCTGCGAACAAAAAAGAATAACACAATTCAACGTCGGTAAATGTTTGTTACACGATGTTTTTTTTTAGTTACACAACATCGAGCAGCGATTTATAAAAAAAAATCATTAATCAACATCCCTAAATGCTTCGCTGAGCCTTTAAATTCAAAAGAGTTTGAAAAAATGTTCAATTCTAAAAAAAAAATTCACTTGTTCAATTTTTGACCCATGACAAAGTTGGGTTTGAAAATGTCTTATTTTCCTGTAAATTAATTAAAATCGGATGGACTTTGAAAAAGAAAACAGGCGAATAAAATCAACCCCTGAGCCACTTGGACCCATTATTCATATCGTTTATCTGCGAACAAAAAAGAATAACACAATTTAACGTCGGTAAATGTTTTCGCACGATTGTTTGTTTGTTTTACAACATTGAGCAACGATATATGAAACAAAAAATCACAAATGAACATCCCTAAACGCTTCACTAACGCTTTGAGGTCTTCTAAAAAAAAAACGCCGTTTGTTCAATTTTTGTATCTAAATTAATAAAGCGCCCGATTAAGTAGTGTTTAAAAATCTCTTACTTCACAGTAAATTAATTAAATCGTAATCATTAAATTGGTCACTGCATCCGACAAAGACAATTAATTAAAGTTGTACGAGCTTTGAAAGAGCAAACGCGGTCCACTATCCGCACGTTTCGCAGGGGTGAAATTGAATCACGTAAAAAAAATCGTTTCATTCGCGAATTGTCCATGATTCAACCCCCAAAGTGTTATTGGCATCGAGAAGCCATCCTCGCCATCTCCGTCACGCTGTGCACAAGCCCCGATTATCGATATGCTTTAACTCTTCCCGAGCAGTGAAAAGAAAGAGTGAACCCGATATTTCGTTTAGCCGCGTATAACTATGCCAAAATCGTTGTTGATCTGCGTTGTTGGCGCGTGGTGTTTTTTTTTCTTTGGGCCCTCCGCCCGCCCCCCCCCCCCCCCCCCCCCGCTCCGAGTCGAAAGCTTACTTCCGTCGTGAATTCTTTGCCAATTAGACTAGAACCAATATTTCGATATAGCCAACCATATAGGACAGTCCGCTTTCTCCCCTTTATTTTTCATCGACTTCGAGTGCGCCGCTATACTGGCTCTGTAGTACTATTATACTTCAGAAACCGGTGAGTGGCTGTCACCAGCCGTGTTGGCACTCGATGAGACGAGAGCCTCTTCTCCGTGTTCTTCATCCCCCGCTAAAAAAAAAAATCTCCGAGACACATCGATGAAGTTTAAAAAAAAGGTAAAAAAAAAATAAAACCAAGAGATCGTATCGGAGATTTCCCATAGACCGGAGCGAGGTCGAGGGGGTTGGTCTGCGGTCGGCGATCAACCCTCGGAAATTCTCTGGCAATTAGAGGTGAAGCCCCCAACGTTCTCTGGCACACAGGGAGGGTAGGGTAGGGAAGTAAAGCCAGCAGTTTCGCATAAATGACGGCAGTAACGGTGAACCGGCTGACGGCAAAACCTTCCCTCGATTCCCGGCTCTATGGACTGCGGAGGCAAAGGCCCCTCTGGCGGTGCAGCTCGACCAGAGCCACCCCCTCGACACCCACCCCCCTCTCGCTCCGGCCCCGCGGCATCAAACACCCACCTTTTGTAACGTCTAATCCCCTTTTCCTCCTACGTAAATACAGTCAAGCAGCCATACATGGTTGCACACGTACGCAAACACGTTCGCCGATTGCGAAGGAGTGTTGGTACACGTGCCCACTCCGATACCACTGCATTGTCAAGTGGATGGCCGGTGCGCGCCCGATCCGCCAAGGCTGTATCGGACTACGGCCGACTGGGCCGGCTGCACTTTTATTCTTCCTCTGACATTAACGCTCGGTACTTTTGTGGGTGGCGAGGAGCTCGCCGAAGGTTCTCTCTGTACGCGGTGATGAGCATTTTTTTTTTGGTCGCGTTCGTTGGTGAATGTTTATTTATCATTGTTTTTTTTTATTCGGCTGAAGATCGTTTAAATACAATAAAATTTTTCTCGAGGGTTCGCAGGTTGGGCGGCGAACGGATGGACCGAAGTTGGTTGACGTTGAGAATGTTGAATTGATGTGCGGGCGATTATCGTCACCGGGTGAAATGGCACACAGTGAATCAAGAAGTCGCGCCAGATGTCATCGGTTTGAGACAAAAATTGCGGGAAAATAGGGGGGTTTTTTTTACAATGAACTGCGAACACAGTGAATCGCTTCGTGCAATTATACGCGGAGTGGCGGGTGATTATCGGGCCGTGGAGTGCTGCGTCCTGAGATGGGTCACATGACCTACGGTGACGACTCGACCGATAAGGTGAACGTCATGAAATTTTATCAACATTTTTAGTTTTTTTAGTTTTTTTTTTTTTCTACATCCTTTCCATTTTATCTGCCGTAAGCCGTCTAAATTACCGTGTCAACAGTGATTCCTATAGGGTCATTGACTCGCACTCCAATTTCTATTAAATTTCTCGGAGAAATAACGTATAATAAAAAATATTTAGAACTTCATTTGAGGCCGAAAATTTATGATTTATGAATTCTTGAATTACCGATATAAAGCATTAGCCCCAATTCGTGTGACTTTCGCACAATAAAATATTCATAATTTTTAGTATTTTTATTTCTACAAAACTCGAAACTTCGGTGGATGCGATGTGATTTTCCCTCTCCGTCCGTCGTTCGCAGTCGAGCGTCGCGTGAACTTTCCGTTACTCCGTTGTCGGGACCGAGTCCGAGACGTCAAGTCCGAGATTGTCAAATTCTATTCAATTTGTCGAAGAAATAGCATATAAAAAAATTAAAAGTAAACAATTTGATTCTAAAATTTGATCCCGAAAATTTATGAACAGCTTATCGACATTCGCCCCAATTC
>JAPYZC010005600.1:0-16744 GCA_030522665.1 Ichneumoninae sp. A BG-2022a | reverse complement strand
TTTTGATGAATTTGTTAATAACATTTTGCAATTATTATTATGCAAAATTAATCTTCTCAGTAACTTTAGTATACATGATTTTTTTCAGATTTTTACACCGTCAAGAAGTACTTGCAATTTTCTCTTATTGCTGTCGAACTTATGCGAAGACAGCGCGCAGCGAGACTCCCTCTTTAAGCCGGAAATAACGCTGATATTTCCTTTTTTTATCATCGGTAAGCGCAAACTTTTTTGAGGGCTGGATATCATCCGCACGTACGTGGCCTCCGGCCTAACACAGCAAATAAGAGGAGGATAAGAGGGGTGTTGGAAGGCGTCAATGAGAATTAGCGGTAGCTTCGGGATCGGCAAGCCGCGCGCCGCCGTACGAACTTCTTCGGCCGACACCGGTTTCGTGTCTGGCGGATATTACGAGGGAAGAAAAGCGACGGAATAAGAATCGATTCGACACCGCACCCGGCGAAACTCCGTGGCGGAGGGAGAGAAGCGAGAAGGCGCTTGTGAAAAACGTTATTGGATGCTCGATCGGTCGTCCATGGCGGCAAAAGTAATACAATGACACGACAAGTACCGAGATAATCGCAATTTTTTTTCCCCCGGTCACGTGAGGCTCTCGCGGATCCGGAACCGGCAAAAGTATTCCACTTTTTGCATTCCTGGTTTCGTTCGAGACCACCGGTGTTATTATTTTCGCTTTCGGTTGACTTGTCGAGAAAAACACGATTTTAGGAAATTTTATCTTCATTGCTCGGGACTCATTTTTTAAAATCTTTTAAAGAGTCTATTAAAATAAGTTCCATGCTTCTTATTCACGAAAATCAAGGATTGACATGTTTCGAGCTTCAACATCCGGAAAAAATCCATCAGCAATGTAATTTGTAGAGAGGCGCTTTGACAATACACAAAATACATTGCCATTTATGACGTGGATTTTACGGTTATCGAGTATTTCGACGATAAAGTATTTATTGACTTATCGTGTGGCAATCCAACATCGTTCGTGAAATGGCCTCGAGACACAAGCCCAAAACAGCCGTAAGGATCACCAATAATAACGCGCACCACATGATTTTTGTATTATTGAATAAGCCTGATCAGATAGTAAAAACTTGCACAGATTGCATCCTGGATTCATACAGTGTAAAAAAATGCGTGTAAAATTCAGTATGTTAAAAACATTGAAATAATTGACTTTAATTTACCGTAAAACTACTTCAATTCCCATAATTTACTTTAACTTCAGTGAAAAAAGTACATTAATTTTTCATGACAATTGTCCATTAAATGTAATGTACCAGTCCGCATGAAAACTTCCCGTCCGGTACATTAAATTCACATTTTTATTTTATAGTCTCTACTTCGCCAGATGTAGGGTAGAGCGCGGCAAAATGGGGCAACGGGGCAAAACGGAGTTTTGGGCAAAACGTCCTTTTCCGATAATTCTTGGATACCCGAATCCGCCCTATCGGATACATCAGGCTTTTCTGCCCAGTTTTGTCACCTTGTCCAATCCAAAAATGATTGGAAAATTTAGTTTTGCCCGAAAACCCCGTTTTGCCCCGTTGCCCCATTTTGCCCCGCTCTCCCCTACAAATCCTCTGCACAAACAGTGCACTACCGTTAACGTCATGAAATTGAATAGATTTAACGTTTATCGAATATTTCGACGATAAACTATCAATCGACATGAGCCGAAGACATTATCGTGCGGTGCAATCCAACATCCTTCGTGAAGCGGCCCCGAGTCCAAAACAGTCGCGAGGATGGCGTGTAATAACGTGCACCAAAATGACGTTGTATCATTGAATGAGCCTGATGAGGTGAGTGAAAGCTTGCACGGATGTATTCGGAATACTACTACTACGTGCAAGATAAACATCCTTGGATATCCGATATGCGATTACATCGTTTGATTGTCGTGATAGCATGCCGAGTCCGTTCTTTCTATTATCGTGGAAACGCGAGCCCATCATCGCGAACCGTGGCATTGTACTTAGGTATAATACGATTGACGAGTTATCGATCGAGACAGACCCGGAGGAAGGTTTAATTCAAAAAGCATCCAGCGCAGGCACCGCTGGATTCTGAATCATACCCGACTGCCTCGGCGTCATTATTCAATCCATTGCGCGGCGCTGCCGCAATTTCGAATCCAATCCGATTTGCCGATTGTTCTTTGTATGTCTGTCCGCCCGGTGTTGCCCATTGGCCATCATTAGTGTATGAATAGTATCGTTGGTGAGTAACGAGCGTGCAATGTTTCCTAGTCTCTTTGTCGCGCTAAAACCGCGTCCAGAGATGCCTTTATACCATCGTTGCAAGGCGATTTCTCTGTGACCAAACCCACCGGCACATCGACGAAGGCTCAAACGGATCCGGTAAATGAGAGGGAATATCTTCGTGTGTGTACGTAACGCTTTGTACGAGAAAATCCGGCAAAGGACACAACTTCTCCCGTTAATGAAATACATTTTCCTTCTGTCGGATTATCGACTTTTCCGCAACCTCTGGTTGGTGTTGTTTGGAATGAAACACTTTTTTTTTACTCGCCGACTGTTAAATTTCTCGAATCGTACTGACGTGCAAGACAATTATGGCACGATATTTTGGGAAATTTTTGTCGCGCAGGTACACGGCATTTTTATTACTTTCATCATTTACCTCATTTTTATAATTTTCATTATTTTCATTATTTTTCTCATTTTTATAATTTTCATTATTCTTATAATTTTTATCATTTTTGTGAAATACGTTTTCCTTGTGTCGGATTGTCGACTTTTTCCGCAACATCCGTTTGGTGTTATTTGGTATGAAACCCATTTTTCTTTCTCCGACTGTTAAATATCTAAAAGCGTACCAACAAGCAACACAATCGTGGAACAATTTGTTGTATGGAATTTTCATCGAGGAGGTAAATATTCGTCGGTCTCCATTTGTATCGAATCAATGTGCCCCAAACGGCACGAATGTGTGCAATAGGAAAATAGAACTGCAAGTGAAAGATTAAATAAATTGGAAAAAAAAAAGAGTTTCGTGCCGAGGAAGCTTTTTCCATGAGAAAAAACAGACGCATCTGTACGATGATCCACGCCCTCGATCCTCGACCCAATTCCGTCGACGCCGAAGCGTTTAACGTTAAAAATGCATAGAATCCGTCCGAAAGTCCGTCACGTGAGGATCCATCTGATCTGTTCGACGTGAAAAATACCATCGTGCCAGTCAGCGATGGCCCCATGACGCTGCAGCCTGGGGCTTTTATTATTTACGTCTTGCAAACCGCGTTGAAAATTGAAATCGTTGACCCTGCAGAAATGTATTCGCCGGCGCAAGTGGTTTACCATTTGTTCGCCATTCCCTATGCAGCTATCCCAGGCGAAAAGCGAGTATAAAACACTATGGATACGGGATGTCTACACTGTAAAAAAAAATTGTAAATTTAATGTTCCAGACTGGAAGTTTTTATTAAAAAAAAAAAACTGATATATTAAATTCCATGTGCAATTGTGATGAAAAATTAATGTTCACTGTACGAGCTATTCCAGTAATCTATGTAATATCGTGGACCTCAATCAATCCTCATCTCTATAATCGTTACAATACATATGACATATACAACACTTTTTACGGAAATATATATATATATATATATATATATCATATTTTATTTGCTCGAGTTATTTATGGTTTTTTTTTTTTTGGGGGGGGAATGAATGATCGAGGAGGAATTGGTCTAGGTTGTCTCACGCTTCTATGCTCACAGCACCGTTGCATATCTCGTGGTATGAAGCAGTTCCAGTGGTTGGAATACGATATTATTCCCTTCCAATTTCAGGCAAGAACTAATATCCATCCCGAGACCTCGGGCACATTCCTTCCTCGACGGTATTTCTAGACGCTATAACGAAGACACGCATCGCTCGTCGTCACGTCAGGCGATAGAGTTCTTGCCATGGTCTCCCTTCTACACACGTATAACGAACATTAATCATGTGTACGTAGAAACGATTTCGTATCACGTCGTCGCAAACTAACAACGATTACGCATTTTTTCTTTCCTCGTGCTTTCATATGCAAATTATACGGAACTAATCTCGGTACGAAATCCCGGATTAGTTTCCTTCGAACAGGCAATAATCATCGCCGCGATGCGTACATATGTGCCTGCTCGGCTTATTTATGAGCTTTGCGTGAGACCTGAGACGCGAGAGTCCCAACACTGCAACCAGGAATTTACGCGTTCATATATGTCTTGCAATTTTATAGATTATCTTATCGCGAAATGTAAGATAGATGTGTAACTACGAACCACGCCGCTAATGCCACGGTAGGTATATTGTATCTCATTGACGATCGTTTTCTCCGGCGTACAAAGAGAAAATCGGATTTACGGCATCGCAGCGGTTTACGCTGCCCTTCATTAATCCCTGGCCTGCTTCCTTATAGCAGATCTATTCAGATCGTCTAGACATCAATGAAGTTGATATTGAAACCCTACAACATGTATGCCTTGATGCAGGAGCGAAGTGACTAAGGGAATTCAGTAAGGCCTAGCCTGTTTCTCTATAGCAACTCTATTCAGATCGTCCAGACATCGATTAGGCTGATATTGAAACTCACTCATGGTTTTTCTGCAGCCCACTTAGTGTTTTGACGAAAATTACGTTTGGCATAAATATCACCCTACAAAATGTATGCCCCGATGCCATAGCGAAGTGACTAAGGGAATTCAGTAATGCCTGGCCTGTTTCTCTATAGCATCTATTAAGATCGTCCAAACATCAATGAAGCTGATATTTAAACTGACTCATGGTTTTTCTGCACAAATAGCATAAATAAGATTGACTCACATGATACGATACAAAATGCATGCCTTGATGCAGGAGCGAAGGGCCGAAGGGACTTCATTAATGCCTGTCCTGTTTCCCTATAGCAGCTCTATTCAGGTCGTCCAGACGTCAATGAAGCTGATATTGAAACTCACTCATAGTTTTTTTGCAGCCTGCTTACTATTTTGACGAAAATGACATTCGGCATAAATGAATTTGAATCAAATGATACCCTACAAAATGTATGCCTTGATGCAGGACCAAAGTGACTAAGGGAATTCAGTCATGCCTGCCCCGTTTTCCTATAGCAGATCTATTCAGATTGTCCAGACATCAATGAAGCTCACTCATGGTTTTTCTGCAGCCTACGTACTCTTTTGACGAAAATGACTTTTGGCATAAGTGAGTTCGACTCAAATGATACCCTATCAAATTTATGCCTCGATGTAGGAGCGAAGGGACGAAGGGTCTTCATTAATGCTTGGGCTGTTTCTCTACAGCAGCTCTATTCAGGTCGTCCAGACATCAATGAAGCTGATATTGAAACTCACTCATAGTTTTTTTGCAGCCTGCTTACTATTTTGATGAAAATGACATTCGGCATAAATGAATTTGACTCAAATGATACCCTACAAAATGTATGCCTTGATGCAGGACCAAAGTGACTAAGGGAATTCAGTCATGCCTGCCCTTGTTTTCCTATAGCAGATCGTCCAGACATCAATGAAACCCACTCATGGTTTTTCTGCAGCCTGCTTACCGTTTTGATGAAAATGACTTCCGGCATTAAATGAGTTTGACTCAAATGATATCCTACCAAATGTATGTCTCCATGGGCGAACGAAGGGCCGAAGGGACTTCATTAATGCCTGTCCTGTTTCCCTATAGCAGCTCTATTCAGGTCATCCAGGCGTTAATGAAGCTAAGATTGAAACTCCGTCGCAGTTTTTTCCGCAGCCCATGTAGTCTTTTGACGAAGATGACTTTTGGCATAAATGAGCTTGCCTCGAATGATACCCTACGAAATTTATGCCTCGATGCAGGAGCGAAGGGACGAAGAAAGTAATTAGTGCGAAAGGCCGAATTACGAAGGTTTCATAAGCTGCACCGAAACAGCCCTGAATGCCATTACCACCGACAAGCTATAATGAAACAGTTGCTTCGCCTGGCAGCACGCCGATGGGGCTTTCAAAACGTAACGAGTCACGCTCGGACATTACCAACGAAACCCTGGGTATTCCCGAGCTAGCTGCTAATATTATTATGTATACAGTAAATTACAGCGAGGTGATGTCCGGGAGGCTCGAAAACTTTCCGCCTCATCCCTCGCCGCCCTTCGGCGGCCCGCGGAGGGGTTGAACGCCGGTCTCGCCGGTTCCGCAATCGTTGTTGCTCGAATATCGCGCTTCAAGTTTCCTTTTGGCACTTGGCACCTTTCTTATCGTCCTCCCGGAGTTACACGCTTACAGTTTCTGTCCTCACTTGCCAACGGCCCCTCGTCCGGACGGCTGGTTTTGGCCTGCCGTATTTACCAGAGGTCGTGATTAACTTACTCAATTTTCGAGCGTTTCCCCCGCATCGACCCCCTCCTCGCTATCAACCCCCTGTTCCGAGCACCACTGCGTACCCGCCGGCGGCCACGACCCGATAATTAAAGCTCCCGCCGCGCCATCGGCACACCAGACATTCGCAACCCACTCAACCACCCCCCCCCCCAACCCTACCGGGTTGGGGTTCATGTAAAGGGAGGGTTTTTTAATTTTGTTAATTAAAAATATAATTTCGAGAGTTCGGCCGGCCGATCGCATGGCCCGGGGCGGTGTGGAGAGAAAAAATAAAAAGTACCTGTGCAATACACGGTACGTGTGGCTTCACAAAGGTGCCGCTACAGTTACCGTCGATTTTGCTCTCGCTACCCTTTCGAGCGGTCGTATTACGGATTCCCTCGAATATCGATGAATAATGGAACAACCCTTTTGGTCTTTCGGGGGTGACTTTTTTGGTTTTGCGAGCGTGGTCCAGTTGACCTAAGACTTTTCAGGACCTTCTCAGGTCTTGGCTGAAGCCTGAAAATTTTCTATATAACTAGAGTTAGTTATTCGTGTTTTTTTAAAACAGAAATCAGTTGATTCTTGGGACTCATGAAAACAGCGTTAAGAGTAGAGTTGCCATTTTTCGGGCATTATCAGGAATTTAATTTACATTTTTGTTTGTGTTTATTACAATAAAACTAAGTGAATACTTTTATTGATATTACCACCAATAAAACCCTAGCAATAACAATATCAATAAAAATATTAACTCAGTTTCACAGCAACAAACACAAAAATGTTACTAAAAAAATTCCTGCCAATCCACCCGACAATCCCCAAAAAAAAAAAGTCAACTCTACCCTTAATTTCTTAGAGTCGCAGTTTCGCCCCGATCTCCTCCGTCACTTCGTTCCTACCGACAATTCAACCCCTTCATTGCCTCTGTCAATTAAATATCATTACTCCTCGCAAGCGGCCGCGACAAGCACTGAAATATGTACGATTCAAGCACACAACCTCTTGCCTTTTCAATAATTGAGAGTGCTATTAAGTGTACACGGTGTGTCCGAGGCAGAGGAGAACCGTCATAGAGAAAACGGGAGCCAGCGAACGAGCGAGCGAACACAACCCCTAGCCCGAGGGCGCGCGAGCGGAGTTCATTTCGGCACGAATCGCGCTCCGATAGTGGTGCTTGCAGGGGTGCAGTCGGCGACGGCAAACGGTAGTGATGTTTACATTCGGTATATCAAATTGCACATCCCGCAGATCGGACTCCGGGTTATATACTTGGGCAACGGCCGAGCGGAGCGGAGCGAACTGGCTTGGACATCTGCAAATGAATCCATTAATGTGAGAGTCGTTAATCGAGCGTCCAAATAGTCACTAAATTCGAACGATTATCAAGGTGCTTTCCCGCCGTGTATTACGCTATCGCGCGTAGAAATCCGTAGGATCGAGGACCGCCCGCCTGTAACACTTGCTGCGCGTAAAGGGGTGCAAACTGGACTGCATGCGACCGAAGAGAGCGCCCAATTTTAAAGCTCGTGTATGCTTTCGGATGGAATCCCATATAGCGGCGCGTTTTATGGGCCCGCCGGTCACTCACACGGACGTGTAATATCGTGACAATATATTCGCACCTCTCCCCCTCTCCATATGTAGGGTAGAGCGGGGCAAAATGGGCCAATGGGGCAAAACGGGGTTTTGGGCAAAACGTCATTTTCCAATAATTTTTGGATTCCCGAATGCGCCCTGTCGGATACATCAGGCTTTTCTGCCCAGTTTTGCCACCTTGTCCGATCCAAAAATGATTGGAAAATTTAGTAGTAGTAAAGTACTAAGAAGGTATTTATTGACAGTAGCATTTTATCATTACAGCTCCGATACATCTCTCCATTTATTGATACGTTGCTTTTAATAAATCTGCCAATGGGCCATCGACCTGAGTCCTTCAGCCCAAGGAAAATTTAGTTTTGCCCAAAAACCCCGTTTTGCCCCGTTGCCCCATTTTGCCCCGCTTTTCCCTACCCGCAATTCTATGCTGGACAGGGGAAGAGCGCTCGATTTACGTACTATAAAATTCATATTTAGTACGGCCATGGTAAGCCTCTCATCCCTGTCACCATCACACTCTGCAGATACACTGACAAGCCCCCCACCCGACCTACCCCTTCGGTAGTTATTAAAAGCCCGGCAGTTCGACAGTGGCCGCTGTCGGAAAAATATGTCCGCATGTCCATCAACCGGCGGACTGGGCGATATATGACCCGGGGACAGTGCACATAACGCAAGTTTGAATAAAGCCTCGAATTCGTCGAGCCCACTTGCGCAGGCGAAACTGCGGATTTTATTTTTTTTATTGCAGCCCAAACATGCCGCACCTACACCCTCTTCTTCACCGAGAGGAATTATTTTTTTTTTATTTTTTTTTTTTTTTTTTTTTTTTTTTTGTGGCCGCTCGACTGACGGACAGCGGTGGGCACGCGAATGGCACGGGAATTACGCGTAACGAAATCACGGACGGAAACGATTTTAAATTTATCTGGGATTGCGAGTTCATCTACGTCGAATGATTTCGGCGGACGGAGCGGAGGTGAATAAATCCTGTGACGAATGCGGGGATAGCCGTCACGATTTTTCTGGACGAGCGGCGTCGGGTTAAACTGAAAGCTGGCATTGAAATATAGTGTATATTTTAGTGCAGGTGAGGTTGAAACAATATATTGTTATTTTAATGCGATTTATACGTTAAACGGGGAAACGTTCAAGATGACACGTTGTTGTATCGGCGGAGCATTCAGATTTTAAGAATCAAAAACAGTTCATGATTTTGGTCATGATTTTTTATTAAACGCCGGAAAAAAAAAATTCGCATAAAATTTAATGTACCGGACTGAAATATTTTATGCAAAAAGTGGGATATCAAATTTCACGAACAATTGTGATGAAAAATTAATGTTCAATGTATTAAAAACATTGCGAATACTTTATTTTTAATAATTTACTTTAACTTCAATGAAAAAGTATATCATTTTTTCATCATACTATTTGTACATTACGTTCACATTTTTTAACAGTGAACCGAAAGCTGGCATTCTATATTTCGGTGTACGCGAGGTAAAAACAATATATCGTTATTTCAACTCCATTGATAATTATTCCCATACCATCATAAACGAGATTGAAAAACTTAAACCGGAAATCTTTCGTTTCGGCAATATTTTTTCTAGTCGAGTACCATCGACTTAAACTAAAAATAGGCATACTATATTTTAGCGAACGTACGGTAAAAAAATATATCGTTATTTCAACTTAATTAATAATTCTTACCATCTCAAACGAGAAAACGTTCAAGATTACGCGTTATTGTTTCGCCCCTGTACCAATATTTTAAGAATCAGAACTATGGTCGAGATAACGACATATCTTTTGGCAAGCGATTCGTTCTTCAGCCATCGACATTCTCTTTTTTTCTCATTTGTATGCAAACATCCGATGTCTAAGTGTTCGTGACAGAATCGGATTAGTTCGATAGTTTTATCGTTTCGATATCTACAATGTATATGCGCTTTATCGTTCCTTACGTTTTGGAAGCGACCCGGACGGAGGAAGGGTTACGGCTTCGGTGCGACGAGCACAGATGCATTGCCGCAAAGAGAGGACCAGGGGGACGCTTGCGGATGTCCCTCGGTGCACGACCCACTTAACGATTTTACGTCGCCTACCGACATATTTTACTGGTCACACATATCTACCATGGCTCCCACACCCCCACATAAGGAGCACGATGTTTACACGGAAGTCCCCCCCCCTCCATTCCTTTCCAACGACATCGACGACGAAGAACGCCGATAAAGCCGGAGGCGATATAAAATCTCGACGCGGTATCTCAAAGAAGAAAGCTCCCGCGATCGTCGGTTTTCTTGGTCGTCGTCGTCGATGTTGTCGTGATGCTTCTCGCTCGGCGTGTCATTCTTCCACACGCCATTCCCTCGCATGTTATACGATAACTTCCCGCGAGGGTTGAGTGCACGTTCATGCGAGAGGTGCCACGATATTCGAGGGGGGTGGATTTAATACTAAAAGTTTCGGGCTATGAATATTATAGGACTTTCATGAGAGGAGCTTTTAAGCATACACGATGTGTAATTATTACGCCTTTCGCAGCTATTGACAATTCATGAATGAATGAATTTTGTATTTACAAAAATGTAAGGTACATGGAACCAATTTTCAACAATGAAGCATATTAATTTACTTTTTATTTTTTAAGTGACCTTTAAAGCGATGAGGCTGATTCATAAATGTCAATACCAATCTAGACCGTTTAAGCATAGCTGATGTATAATTAATCCTTTCGAGGCTATTGACAAGTCATGATTTTTTATTTATTTATTGTTAAATGTAATAATAATTTTTTATTAAAAATTTAAATACATTTTTTAAATTAATTTTCAACGATAACGCATATGTATTTTTTTTTTATCAAAGTGACCTTTAAAGGGTCAACGATGTTAAAGAAATGTAAACACCAATGTATTCGGGATGAATGGACAAATATTTGTGTCTTAATAAATCTTCAGTACCAAACTCAATTTTATCGAACCAGGTGAGGCGATATATTGTTTTCCCTTGTTCGTTAGAACTACCGAATGCCTCTACTGGTGATTCACGGGTGAATTTCACTTCAGTGCCGATTACCTGTCGCCTGCAAAATGAGATGCTACGGAAGCCGCGCTCGTACACCCGATCGAACAAATCGATTATTGACAAATCGATGTGCCATGATGACGGCTTTAACAACTTGTGAACTCCAACTTAGAGTGTAATTGCACAGTTTTTTTAAATAGAAAAAAATAGAGACATGCTATGAATATTCTAGGAATTTCATGGGGAGCGAGGTTTTTAAGCGTACCCGATGTGTAATTAATCATTTCGAGGGTATTGACAATTTATGATTTTAAAAAATTTAAGGTGTACGGAGCCAATTTTCATCGATGAGACACAGCATTTTTTTGGTCATAGTGGGTTTTAAAGGGTCGACGATGATTCATAAATGGCAATACCAATCTATACCGGCTGAATGGGCAAATATTGGTGTCTTAATAAATCTTCACTACCAAACTCAAATTTATCGACCTACGTGACGCTATATATTTCCGTTGTTTTCCCTTGTTTATGTGAACTACCGAATGCCTCTACTGGTGATTCACGGGTGCATTTCACTTCAGTGCCGATTACCTGTCGCCTGCAAAATGAGATGGCCTACGGAAACCGCACTCATGCACCCGATCGAACGAATCGTTTTTTGACAAATCGATGTGCCATGATGACGGTTTTAACGGCTTGTGAACTTTGGCTTCGAGTGGAATTGCACAGTTTGATTTTATTATTATTATTATTATTATTATTATTTTAAGAAAATAGAGACAATCGTTTCCGGTGTTCGTTTCACTGCAGAATTGGGACGTTGCACTGCAAAATTTGCGGGGATGAAATCCTTACCCGACCGCGCTTTCGGGCCACGGTTCAATGAGCTTGCGTCCGACTAGGATTGCGAGTCACGAGGCACTGAGCTTAGACACATCGAGGCCACCTAGAACAGCCGGGAAGCCACAGGCACCGATGTGAAGGCTCCAACTTAGGACTCACCCCACACCGAACAACCCCTCTCCTTTCCCCGCTAGCACACAATATTTTCCGCCATTCGTGGGCTTCTGTCGTGCCACAATGCCATGTGCGTTCGAGCTTAATACCTCGTTTCTCGCGTCAGACCTCCACTCGGGGAAGCTTCAATAGTGCGCATAGAAATTTCTCCGGGGGAAAAAGAAGTCGGCGCTGTCACGGGAACATCATCGATCCGGCAATTCTCCTGAACATGTTGTTGACCTTTAAAAACAATTTCATGCCTTTCGATATTGACATCTCGGAAATTTGCTTCTTTTACTTTAGCGAAGCTCAGTCAGGATTTCACTACCTTTTGACCGACGGCGCAGAATGAGTCGCGACTTATTTTGACATCGTTGCTGAATTGTTAATGATCAGAAAAATAAATGGGTGGATGAACCAAGGTGCGGTGACATACGCTCGAATGTGTTATTTGGTTGGCACACTGAAAACAATTATTTCGTAAAATCTAAGAACGTTCGTAAAAATTATTGCGTGAAATCGAAATACGAAGCTTCGAAAAAAATAGTTGACAAATAAGTGACAAGCTCGTTTGTACGGGTTCGAAAATACAAACCTGTGCTTTTATTTCTGTCATTAACAATTTTTGTTCGTACTTTTTGTTTGTAAAACTCGAGCCGGTAGGTGCGATTGGAAAATTAACAAATCAAAGATTCTAGAAATTTGTGGACAATAAGTTATTGTAAAAAGTGCAAACTTTTCTTAGTGTATAGAACAAAAATGTTAATTGAATCGACAAATTTTCAATCGCTTGAAGCAACTAATCGTGTAACAAAATGCTTTATTTGTACCAAAACAAACAGCTCTAAACTTATGTCAACGCGACTTTTGATTAATCCAACCATTCTTTTTTCTAAGTGCAGGTTTCCGGAATTCGCTCTTGCACCCCTAAATGTTAAGGTGTCGACTAAGTCGCGATCTTGAAAATCTCGACGCGATCTTGACGTTATTGGCTCTCACTTATTGTCTCAATGTATACTAAAGGTACTGAGAAGATTAATTTTGCATAATAATAATTGCAAAATGTTATTAACAAATTCATAAAAAAATTAATTGATTAACAAATTACCCGGTAACAAAACTTTCTTTTTATGAAAATGATTCGTTTATTTTTCTGAATACGTATGATTTTTTTCAGTTTTTTAAGTAATCGTTGATTTTTAATTTTTTTTATAGAACAAAAAAAACGTATCGAATCTCGAGGCGATATCGAATACCGCGTAATAGCGTTCGGGTCGTGTGAAACCGGGCCCGTCACGATAGAATAGTGTGGCCGAACTTGCACCAAGTAATCCGACGAAATAATCGACCGTATATCGGACTCGATAGGCGAACCTTGAGAACCTTGACCGAATGCCACACCGTCTCTCGATACCTACTTTCCATTAGATGCATTCGCGTATAGATATGTATCATCGATTCGTACATATAGATCGGTACTGTATCGAAGCATGGTACAGTACAGGATAGATGCGCGGACGGATATATATGCATATGAAAATTTGTATAGATCAACGTTTTCTCGGTAGAGAGTGGTAGGAGCGTGTTACGTTTCCCACAGATATCAAATCGGACGTATTTTGCCAGCGACGTTATCGGTACGGCCCGATGGTGCCGCTCGTGTCTGCCACGTCTTTCTGTGCGGTCGGAAAGGCGCTGTTTGTGCATTTAACAAACGTCTCTTTTTCACAAATTTCCACCATTTTTTTGTTATTTTACAATTTTTTTTAGTTAAAAATACGGTTCGTGGATAAAAAAAAATACTGACAAAAAATTTCGATATGAACAGCCGTAGTGGTGATTGTTTAAGGCGTCCACTAAAAAGTCTGTACGAAAATTAAGGACATTTTCCAGGACATTTTCTGGTTGTGTGGGACGTTTATAAAAATAATGAAAATATGCATATCGCGCGCGACGTACGAGATAACATTTAATTCAATAACCGCTTTCGTTTATGTTGGGTTACGTTGGGCAATAAAAAATGCAAGGACGTCAGGTAAAATTCAAGGACAATTCCAGGACTTCAAGGACCGCTGGACACCATGTTGTCTTACCTGATTGAGACATCGAAGTTTTGATCGGCGTTGTCTTCATTAGTCAGTCGTAAGAAAAGTCCTTTGCAGACCCGTGGAATCAGCCCCGGATCTTCCTGCAAGGGAAGAGACAATGTTATTTCAACTGCCTTTCGGGCCAAACTTTGCTGGCTTTTGGGTAATCGAGATTGGTGATTTTATCGTTTTTTTCAATGGAAATAAAAAAAAAATTAAAAAATGCTCGTTACAATTACACTTATAGTGCGTATGTAGTTTATATATTTAATTAAATATATCGTTACACGACTCATTGACTCGTATTCATACTTGAAATTCTAAAAGTACTCGTGAACTTCAGGTACGTACTCGACGCACCAAACAAACTCTGTTTTTTAAGTAAAAAAATGGAATAACGACTGCTATGAAACGAAACTGCGTATCACAGACCACTCGACATATTTGAAACGATGCGACATACGCCCTTCCGCTTCTCATCAGTCGACGCATAGACGGACATGGTGCCGAACATCAACGCCAGACACCGGATTAAACCGGGAAAATTTATAGGTAATCCGATAATCGCGTGCATCAGCGCTGAAATTCGAGGCCAACCCAATTCAACGAAATCCGTTCCCTATAATACAATATCGACGTAACACAACACAAGGTGCGACAACGAACGCATTTCCACTCGAGAGTCCTCCATCACGCTCGCATGATTGACAATTATTACATCGATAAAATAATAGCGATTAATAATTTTCGTCCTTTGTCGTTTACAATATATCCGTTAAGTGTTTATGGAAAAGCTCACGGCCATTCATCGATCGTCATCGGTTGACATTAATTGGAATTTGGCAGATTGTATCGTTGCTCGCGGAAGCAAAATGAAATATTTAAAAAATGAAAAAAATGACATTTCTCGACGTTTTCGACCATTTCTAGTAAGCTGACATTAAAATCTCAAAAATGTACTGACTTCTTCTTACGTATGGGAAAAATAAGGTATTCATAGAATTTTCTGATGCACCTTCGCGCCATTCATTGATCGTCATCGGTTGAGTTTGATTGCAATTTGGCAGATTGTATCGTTGCTCGCGGAAGCAAAATGAAATATTAAAAAAATGAAAAAAAATGACATTTCTCGACGTTTTCGACCATTCCTAGTAAGCTGACATTAGAATCTCGAAAATGTACTGGCTTCTTCTTACGTATGCGAAAAATACGGTATTCATAGAATTTTCTGATGCACCTTCGAGCCATTCATTGACCGTCATCGGTTGAGTTTTATTGCAATTTGGCAGATCGTATCGTTGCTCGCGGAAGCAAAATGAACTGTTAAAAAAATGAAAAAATGGCATCTCTCGACGTTTTCGAGCATTTCTAGTAAGCCGACATTAAAATCTCGAAAATGTACTGGCTTCTTCTTACGTATGCGAAAAATAAGGTATTCATAGAATTTTCTGATGCACCTTCGAGCCCATCATGGTGTAGGTCTTCCCCGATGCACTTTGACCGTACGCAACCAGACAGGAATTGTAGCCTTTGAAGAGAGCGTCGAGAACCGACACGCCGAGCGTCTCGTAGATCTTCGTCTGGCTCGCATAATTCTCGCTCCCCGGCTCGGACGAGTCGAAGCAATAGTTGAAGCCGTATCTTCGCGTTCGCTCGCGGCTGTCGCCCGCCTTGCTCGAGGAAACTTTGAGATTCGTCAGTGAAACGACTTTCGGCTCGGTGTGAACGACGATTTCCGAACCGGTCAGATGAATTTCACTGTGACAGAAAAAAATTATCTCAGGTTAATACATTTTTTATTTATTTTTTAATATATTTTCTTTAAACAACCTCACGTCGAGCGCATTTTTTTTGGACCGGAAATCCGCTATGCTGATATCGATACATTGAAATTCACGTATCATTTGTACCCGGAGAGAATTTTCGAAGAATATTAAACAAAACGATTATCGATACGCGAACGATTATCAACAGCGTGGATAACACGCATCGAAGAGCATTTATCCGGTTCCCGATACGATTAATATTTAATGAGACACAGCGCTTTCCATACCAGCGATTCAGGTCGGAGGAGACCGGGTCAAACCGGGAAGCTATGAGATAAAAGTCGATCGGATGAATATCGAGTTATGAATTTACTGTTTATTAACAAATAAAGAAATTCGCAATAATTAGAAAGCATATCTTTGCTATTTACGACTACAAATTCCGCGTTCAGAATTGAAAATTTTTTCAGATTTTTAAGTAATCGTTGATTTTTTTTCTACAAAAAAAAAAAAAATCTGAAAAAATTCATACGTATTCAGAAAAATAAACGAATCATTTTCATTAAAAAAAAGTTTTGTTGCCAGGTAATTTGTTAACTAATTAATTTTTTGATGAATTTGTTAATAACATTTTGCAATGATTATTATGCAAAATGAATCTTCTCAGTACCTTTAGTGTAGGGTAGAGCGGGGCAAAATGGGGCAACGGGGTAAAACGGGGTTTTGGGCAAAACGTCATTTTCCAATAATTTTTGGATGCCCGAATTCGCCTTATCGGATACATTAGGCTTTTCTGCCCAGTTTTGCCGCCTTGTCCGATCCAAAAATGATTGGAAAATTTAGTTTTGCCCAAAAACCCCGTTTTGCTCCGTTGCCCCATTTTG
>JAPYZC010005599.1:0-10606 GCA_030522665.1 Ichneumoninae sp. A BG-2022a | reverse complement strand
TTTTTTTCAGATTTTTATCCGATCGAGAAGTGTTTGTAATTCTCTTTTATTCCTCTGAAACTTAGGCGGCGTCAGTCATTGCGCTAGTACTACCTTAATAACATCTTCGCTGCCTCACCGCCATGCCTCAACGACGGCGCTACAGACCATCGAGGCCGATATCCGGTCCTTCATTGTCGGCGATTCACGTTTACGCCCATCCATCCCGGGAGTCTCACCGTTCGGCAAACAGGGAGCAATAACAATTTCTTTAATGCTCGACGTTAATGTCCACGTGTGCCTTCGCCGCATCGGGAATCGATACGATAGAGTCGAGGCGTCGATTCGCGGAAAATGTCCCCCAAGATGAAAATCGGATCTTCCCGAATGCGGAGGGCCGGGAGCGGGGCTGAGCTTTGTCCGGTATAACGGTCGCAAGTTCACGGGCCACCGAGGATGTGGGGTCTTGTCTGGTGAGACCGTGAAGGGGAGAAAGACACGGAGACGGACGGAGAAAGAGGAACGAAACCTGATTTAGGACTGCGGTCGAGAAATCTCCCGAGGGACCGCGTCCGGTCTGACCACTGAGCGCTGCACTCACTTCACTTGTGCCAGCAGCGAGACCAGTTGTCCCCGCGGATCCGATCGTTCGTTCTCTATCCATCTCTCGGGGATTTTCCTCTCCCGATTCCTTCCTCGTCCGGACCCTCGATCCGAGCGATTCTCCGTCTCCCTCGCTCGGCGTGTGTCTTCTCTCCGCGACGTCAGGACGAGCACCGTCCCTCGACGCCAACAAGTGCGACTCTTTACCAACATCGCGTTTCCCAATGCGACCGGAATACTAAGGATTTCCTCCCCCCCCCCCCGAAGCGCACGACCGGCATTGCTCGCTCTCGCTCTTGTGAGGGAGACCGAGAGGGCGAGGACTTGCAGCTGCACGGGACCGAGAAATCGCCGAATCGAAGAGGGAAGAGCAAATTTGTTCCTGCTTGTGTACAGATGAAACGGCAATATCCGGGAATCGCGTCGACACACGAGATAGTCGGAAAATAATATATAGTGTGCATAGGCTCGTAACTGGCTGCGGCTTTGCGTAACTAAATATTCGTTCTCACGCGCGTTCGTAATGGCGCGAAAGTCGGGGGTAAAATGGACCACGTTTTTTTAATATTTAAAAAATTTTTAACATCCGTCAGATTGGTGGGAAAAAGTTATGGAACTTAGTTTAAGCGTTGTGGTTATATTTCTCGGTAGTCTTAATTGATAAGAATGTATTACAAGGTGTTAAAGATAATATCGCAAAATGTCATATTCACTTTGAAAAATAAAAATGGTGTGCTAAATGTTGGGTTTTCTTAAACCCAATTTGATCCGCAATTACTTCGAGGGGCTAAGAAGCTTATAAAGTTGGGAGAGTTGGGAGTTGGGAGAACGGCAATATCCGGAAATCGCGTCGACACACGGAATAGTCGGAGAATAATATATAGTGTGTATAGGCTCGTAACTAGCTGCGGCTTTGCGTAACTAAATATTCGTAGTCACGCTTGTCCGGAATTCCGCGAAAGTCGGGGGTAAAATGGCCCACGTTTTATCACATTAATAACAATTTTGAATACCCGTTAGATGGAAGGAGAACATGATCGAACTTATTTTAATAATTGTGGAATATTTCTCGTAATTTATAACAATATACTACAAAGTGTAATATATAGAAAAGTGTCGTATTCACTAAAAAAATAAAATGAAAAATAAAATGGTGTGCTGAATGTTGGATCTTAAACCCAATTTAATCCGCAGTTACTGCGAGGGGATCAGACGGTTATAAAGTTGCGAGAGTATTTTTTATTTATTTTTTAAATTTTATTTAAAAACAATTTTTTTATGCGAACGAGTTTCGCGGAAAAAGTATCGCGAGCCCACAGCCCATCTCCGACGGCTGCCAGAGCGTGTAGATTACCAAGTGCCGCGTGTCCGTATGACTTGAGAATTCCTATCGGGCTGTAAAACCGCAGCCACGATTGCAAATACCGTGGAAAGAAGCAAAACGCTCTCTCTCCTCCCACCCTTGGAAACGTTGCCAAAACCAAAACTCACGGGGTAGTTGTTACGCCGCGATACACGAATTCTCGCAGGATATCGTTATTTTATTACCAGCTTTTTTTGTCGTCTTCGAAGACATTATCGGGACAAACTTCGGGATAAAAAAATCTCCACAACAAATATTGACACATATCTGGCACTCTCTCGAGGTATCTCTACAAATGCCTTTCATACCCAACGGAATATTTCGTCATTGTAAAAATTGTTACACCGTGACTCATTTTTATTTTTTTTCCTGCAGCGAATGAATTAAAAAGGAAGGAACGTACGTATGGTCCAACGGTTCTATAAGCATTTTTCTGGCAAGGTTCATCGCGAATAGCTCGTAAAGTGGAGCGCGTTCCAAATCGAGTCAAGTATCGGATGAAGCTTTTATTCACAGGACGATGAGTCAATACCGTATCGTCATAGTTATTATCGAAAATATAATTATCCTCCATAAAGTCTCACGGATGACGGAGATAGATTTCGCACGAAAAATCGCACGTGCAGAGGAGAAGATTCATAACGCGACTATGACATTGACATAACGCCACGATTCCGCGAGTACGTCAGTTGCCCCGATAACCATAACGCGGCTTTGTACGGTCGTGTTTGTGCCAAGTTGTCTATCACCTCGCGAGCAAATGCGCGTAGAAACATGGAACCAAAAAAATGGTAATAGAGGAAAATAATAAAAATTGAATGGTTGGAATGCGAGTGCGGCACTTGGCACGATCGAGTTCGCGGCAGGCTCGCGATACTTCAGTTTCGCGCCTTTCGCCATATCACCCTCGGCCGAGCCGATGGGAATGTCTGCGCGCCCAGTTGGCTGCGGTAAAACGAAAGGAGGGGAAGTAAAAATTAAACAAAAAGAATCGAACGATGACAACTCGATGGAGCGAGGTACCTGGTTGATAGAAGTAAAGGTCCGCGGCGCGCGGCCACACGATCGCCGAGCGCTCCACGCTGCCTGCTTGGATTCCGCGTGCTTGCGGATTACTTCTTCACGGATTCACCAAAACGGCGCGCAACAGAAAAAAAGCCACAGAAACAAAAGTATTACCACACGAAAATAAAAAATGAAAAAAAAAAACAAAACACGAACAAAAAAAAGATAAGAGCCTTCGCGGCACTAAGGCTTAGATGACGATAATCGGGATCGCGGGTATCGTCGATCCGACCTCGGGACGCGCGACATATAGAGCAACACGCAAAGTTCGTATCCTACACTCGTCAGTCTCAATCTGAAACCCTACCGAGCACACTCGATAATCTTTTTTGACACTGAAAAAAAAAGAAAATTAATAAAAAATCTTCGACCGAAACAATTCGTCAAAAATATCTCTTATTCACAGAGAGCACGCACCTCAACGATATCGATCAACGATCGCACACGCGATATCACAACGAGACCGACCGCGACGTTGCGGGACGAGACTTCGGAGTCGCCGGGGATGCTGCGACCTCGTGGAAGCCACGATTCATCTCACGTGACGACTCTTCGGCGGCGCTCTTCGCTCGTTCATCGACGGATCAGCTCTCGATTTATCAGTATTGTTATCGTAACTATTATTTCTTGTTATTGTTGTCGTTACTATTATTTCCTTTTGTTATTATTATTTATTGTTTATCGATAAAAACACACCTCACTACAGTCTCGCGGTTGTTCGATTTCCTCATTGCCCGAACTCGATTCTTCGAGGATTCGGTACACGGGTGAGTGTGAGCCTCGTGCTAGGTGTCCCCGGCCCGGTCCTGTCGGGGAGCCTCGACCGCGTGGCTACCAGCACTGTCGATCGTCCTCGTACTCATCAAGAATTATCGCACCGCTCGACCGATATTTATAAACAGTTCTCTTATAAAAAAAAAGGTGTATGACGAGAACACGCCTCCCGTTTCGAGGGTTCGGTACGTCGGTGCACCGGAGCAAAGTCGCGATGTCCTGCCCCGAGCACGTCGCGGTCAAGGGCTGTGAGCTTCTCGCGGTATCACAAAATCGCCGAAAAATTAAGCGACCCGGATGAACGTTCGACGGATTTTTTGGGGTCCTCGTCCGAACCGTGAACAACGAACCTCGTGTCGCGGAGAAACTGTTCGTTCGCCAACGCGACGTGGCGATTAGGGGGACGCACACAGGTTCGGTTTAGCCGAAACGTGGAGATGGTGTACACTGCGGTCGCTCTCCGCACACTGAGGATGGCTGACGTCACGAGACCACCACGCGGAGGTGGTTCTCGCGAGCGCGACCCCCTTCGCGCCGGCGCCATCGACGCGGCGCGGTTCCAACACCCCCTCGCACCCCCGGCCTCCTCCTCCTCCCTCGGCCATCGTCGGCTTATGGAATCGCGCGCGGTATGTGTACAGCCCAGTCACCGCACACCGGTCAACGGGGTATACGTAATAAATACGTTTTCTCCGCAGCAGCTGCCGTTCTCCATGTAACACCGCTACCGGAAGTCCTCTCGACAGACCGCCGTCGCCGAAATTCGGAATCGATTGCGCGAACCTACCGTAGAGCCGGATTTTTTGTCGCCGGTTGTGAGATCGAAAAAGGGGGGAAAAAAATATAAAAAAAGGGGGGCGTTGGTCGGGGTTTGGGCTCGATGCATATCACCGTTCGGGCAGATATACACTTCAAAGAAAGCGGCCAGCATGCAGAGCCGCGGATCGTCGGGAGCTCCGTTAGGCCGTTTCAAAGTTTTCAACTTTTGTCAGACTCCCGTCCGTGGAGAAGTTGCCGGGAAGGTTAGGGGGGAGGGTGCAGAGAGACCGGGAGAGAGAGACGAGGCAGCGAGACCGGCGTAATCGACGAATCGGGCGAAGGATCGACGGGAGTTCTCTCGGCGGTTCTCTTCGCGGAGATCTCACTCCCTCGCGTCCTCCCGCCGCGTACCGAGCCCGGAGTTATATCCCCAAGCCTCCGCGAGATAAGAGGAGATCCGCTTTTGTCCCGGAAGTTCGCCCGGTAGGGAGAGAAGAAGCCAACGAGAGCGTGGGCCACGGGCTCGTTCTTTCCAACCCCCGCTTCACCGGCGAGGCTCACTCGGTATCCCTGATTCGCTCATTCATCGCGGAAAATCTTAAAAGTTCGTCGACGCGAGTGTTATACCCGCTATACGTACAGGCCAGGGGAGATTGCAAGCGGGTTGAAAGGAGGAGGAAAAGGGGGCGTTCGGTTGGCCCCGAGTGAGATGAAACCTTCTTGCGTTAGGAAATCGAATGCGCACGGTTCGCTCCGGATTGCGAGCTGACGTTTCTTGCAGTCCGTTCGACTCGGCCAACGAGTAAACTTTCCTCCTCTTCTTATACCGGCGAGGTAAGTCTTCCCATTCCTTGTACAAAAGTCCCGGTGCACAGAGGCGAAAGGTCCGAGGTATCGCGGAAGCGACGGAAACGGGGTTGAAGTGTGCGGAGTCGTATATCGCGCACTCGCGCTTCAACCGCACGTCGCAACGCGGGCTTGGTCGGAATGGATGTACAACAAGCACCTACAATACTGCCGAGGTACTCCGGCTCCGCAAGATCAAAGGATCACCGGCAGTCTCACTGTAACAGGCTGTGCCGAGAGGGTGCACGGAGAGAGAGGTGGCAATCGGTGTGTACACGGCTGTCGAGTCGTTCGGTAGGTGGGCCACTTGGTTTAAGCCACATGTCAAGTCGGTATGTAGGTTGATGCGGCATGCGGAAGATCGGTGGGATGCTGCGCTCGGAACTCGAATGAGACTCGAGCCGAGATGTGCTTCTGTTACTGCAAGCGTACACACACCGGTTGGAGAGCGAAGAAGCGCGATGGACGGACAGACGGACGTACGAGCGAGATGAGATGAGAGCGCACGGGGAGGGGGGGGGGGGGGGTTAGCGAAGAAGCGGCGAGGGAAAAAGGAGAAAACACGGAAAAGCGAAGGAGCAAGAGAAAAGCTTGGGCTACCCGTCAATCTCACTCCGTCTCCCTCTGGTTGCCGGTTTCGCTCGTGGCGTTGGCCCGGTCGGGGCCCGTGGTAGGGGGTGGATGGAAATCAATAGCCCTGAATAATGAACCCCAAGGCAGCACCCTCATCCCTCCCTCCCGACTCTCAATCCTCTCGCCATTCTCTTCCTCACTCGCTCACTCCTCCCCTATCTCTCCGTCCCGTTCGCTCTTCGTGGTCGCTTCTGCGACGTGGTTCCCGTCCTCCTCTTCCACGACGCTACGGAGCCGCTTGCGCTCCGTCTCTCCGGTGCTGCATCCTCGCGGCTCGAGCGGAGGCCAACGAGGTATAATCTCTTTCTCACTCTCCGCGTCATCCGCTTCCTCGTCGCGGATCCCCTCCTCCCAGTTCGGAACGAAGCGACCTCCGAAAAATTCTACTCGTCGTATTATTGTCCGGGGCGTTCGAACGGCCGAGAGACGCGGAGCCCCCGCTAACTTCCTCGTGTCCTTTTCAGTTTTCCCCGAAGTTCTCCAGAACGGATCTCGTTTGGATCGAGAATGTCGCTGTTGCCGAAGCCGCGCGACAGAGGACGGCAAATCGGGGTAGCGAATAGACGGAATGTACACTGAAATAAAATAGTGGAGAGGGGTTGAGGGGAGACCGCGAGCGAAACAAATTACCGCGACGGTATATCGATGGCTCTTCGAGCGGTGAATCGCACGAGAACGGTGGGCGTCTTGTCGATCGAGTGAAAGAGAAAAGGGAGGAGAGAAAAATAAACGAATCCTGGGGGTGGAGGAGGGGGGGGGGGCGAGCGTAGTCTCCGGGATCGGAAAGAGGTTAAAGGTCCGGTCGTTAGAGACGAGTCGTGCGACGCTACCGCGGCCCATTACCTTTTTATGTGCCGAGAAGGAGAAATCGAGTAGGCCACGATCCACGGGTTCTCGAGGGAAAACGTTTTTCCGGCTCGAAGGAGGTCTCTACCGAGTCGTCGTTTCCCGAGCGCATCCACCAGACAGCGTACATCCATGCCACCGAGCCGGCGGTGGTGCCGGTGCTGCAACCCCCCTCGTTCATCCCCCTCGAATCCAACTAGGAGATGCTTCTAGCCACCGGTGCCTTCCAGCACACTCTTTCTCCACTTTTACTCGAGAGAGCGCCGAGACCGGGTTTTCTCTACGGTCGGATCCGTGGCGAGACTCCGCGAAGTAGCTACGAATTCGTTCAAATTAAAACGGTAAAAGGTAGGTAAAATAAAAGGACGAAGGGCCCATTGCGGAAGGTTACGGTATAACTCGGTGTAGCACCTGAGCGGAGCACCGTTGGGCATCGAGCGACGAGCGGAGCTCAGCAGAAGCGTTCTCCCTCGACACGGAAGCGTCCGAGAGGAATAACGAATCGAACGTTAATGGGGTATTAGCATAATTGGCTGACGGCGGGAGAGCCCCGGAGGGGTCGGCCAGATCGCGCGACGCGGAAAGCAGAAAGCTCAGCAGCGAAGCTCACTCGAACTTCGCGGCCATCCTCTTACTCAGCCCGCTGCCGGCGATGGTCTTCTTTCCCCCTCGAGACCGCTCCGAAAATTGGCCCCGATGTCTTCATCTCCGGGCTTGTTTCGATACGATGAATAAATAGACCCGTCAATTTACATAGTCGTTAACGATCCGGGAAGCGGAGGCTACGGTAGTTGGCCGAGCCCCGCGGCTCGATCCACCTACAACCGCGCTTCCGATCCCGCTCTCCAGGTCTCCATCCTGGCAAGCCCTTATCGGCTGCACAGTCTCCCTCTCGCCGAACCTCCTGACCTGGCCAACGGGCTTCGCGTTACATCGGCTACCCTACCGCACCCTCACTGATTTCTCCCCCACTCCAACCCAAACCACCGATGCCATCATCATCGCACACCCACTCCACTCGCAGGCCTCGCATCCAGTCGATACATACCATCGCGAATTCCTATCCAATGGACAGGGCGCACACGAATGCGCACATACACACGGATGCACACTGCCAATGATATTGTAACGTATGCACGTAGCGTTGGTTCTGCCACCGGTTAAACGATCGATCGATCCCCGCAGAACCACACTGCGGCAATTCTTAAGCGCATTAACCAATCGGCTAATCGAATAATGAAGCCGAACATAGAAACCCCCGATGTAATTTAGAGCCAAATCGATCTAATTTTCAACCGGTGAAACCTACGCGTGTGTCACTGATACATCGCGCACGGTTGACTTCAATGAGAAACACGATTACGGAAGGAGGGGGTTGGGAAGGTTTTGTCCGGGGGGAAAACGATGATCACCCGTGCGGTTCTCCTTGCCCTCGGTCTTCTTTTCATCGCGGGGCGGAGAAAACAAGCACGAGAGTGCACCCTCCCTCAACGACCCTCGTAAAGGCGGGGATCGCGTAACGACTATGCAAATTTCATTTGGCCCGGCCCAATTCTTCACACACGAAAGATTAAGACATTAACCGGCGGGACGAGCGGAGGCCACGGGACCGGAGAGAGCGATTCCGCACGGAGGAAGCGTGCGCGTTTTGGCCCCCGAAAGCTCCTTGTAGACCGCACCTACGCCCAAACGAAACGGGGCTAAAATAAACCTACCCCACCGTACGGGCGATCGATTTTATTTCGGATGATGCCGACCCGCTGCTTATCTCCGTCCTCGCGAAAATTTCTCCGCGCTCCATTTTTCCACCGGAGGCCTTATTGTTATTCCGTGATATATCCCCCCCCCGCCCCCCCCCCCCCCCCCGCTCCCCCGGCCCCGGGTTTCACCCCGGCCCCCCCCCCCCCCCCCCCCCCCCGCCAGGAATTCTTTCCTCGTTCTTCAAGTTCGGCGGTGTGGAATTTTTTCACGGGATAACGACTCGCTCCTCCTTTTCACGGACGAAACTCCGGTGGTCCCTCTGTTTATCCGCGGGAGTCTCTCCGTCACCGTGCGAGTACAATTTTAGTTTAGAGCCCGGGCACAGCTTCCTGTTTCAGTGGGTCCCTCGCCTCCGCCTCCTTATCCACCGACGTCGTTCCCCTCCGCTTCACCGATCGAGACAAAGCCGCACGTATTACCTTATTTCCCCAGCGTCTACCCCTTGTGCAAATCCTTCTTGTGCGGCTTCCCGCTCGCCGGCGAACCGGAGGGAGAGAAAAGCCCCCCGCCGAACGAACGGGAAACTAGGGCGGCCTATCCGGCGCTACGCCCCCCCCCCCCCCCCCCCGCTGCTCCGCTGCACCATTCCCTTCTTTCTCTTTTTCTCCCTGTACCAGCCCCCCCCCCCCCCCCACAAGCAACTCCCGTACTTGGTAGTTTCTTTCGTTATTTCTTTCTCTCTTTCGCTTTAACCGCTAGCCAACTGGCTATCGCCCTACCGGTGCTTTCCCTTCTTCTTCGGCAACTCGCCTTTCGCCTGTACACATAACCCCCCCCCCCCCCCCCGCCAGCCCCCCCCCCGACCGGGCGTGTGTTTACATCGAACAAACCCTTCTGTTCTCGGTTTCGCTCTTTCTTTTTGCACTTTGCCTCGACGTTTCTTTCTCGAAACCCCGTTCATCTCTCTTAGCCCTTCTTCTCCTCCTCCTCGCCGGTTTTCTCTCCCTTTACGGCGCAAACCACCGATTCCTTGGTGAACAATAGCCACCCAGAGATGAGAGCCCGAACACTGAGTCGTGCGTCTCTCTGTACGCAAAGGGAATAATGGTGAATAGAAGGAAAGACAAAAAGTGGGACGAATTCTATCCCACTTTCCCCATCCCCGTAGTGTCACCTCAACTTACCTCCCTGGAGGGTTTGAGGAGTGTGCGAGCGGGGGTGGGGGGGCATATTAAAAAGAATTTCGCAATATCCACTGGGACGCGAGAACCCAAAGTGAAGAAACAAAAAATGCCGACAAATGTCTTTCCTGTTTGTACCGTGTAACACTTTGATTCGTTCTTTGCATCGACAAAGGAAATCGGCCAATGGCGCATTAAGAGACATTTCTTAGTTTCCTGGGAACATTTTTTTTTTTTTTATTATCGAGATTGTTCGTAGAATTAGGTCAGATCTGTGTCTTTCGAGAAAAATCGTACTCAAAGAAAACTTCACCGTGCGACAAGATAAACCTTCGTAACGAATCACCTCATTTAAACCGTTCGTCCCTGATCATCGCGAGTTATTCGTTGGTATTCGAGTGTCGCCCAAAACAGCCCAGCGTGGCTTTTCAGGTGACGCTTCGATGCCGTCGTAGTTTCTTAGTTCCTTGGGAATTTTTTTTTGTAAAATCCTGTCGGATCTATGTTTCTGAGAAAGCATTGGGCAAAGCAGATTGGGCACTAGTAGGAGACTTCTCATTTTACGCCCACACATAAGCCTCAGCCAACATTTCTCCACTACCAACGTTTCGCTCGCACCCAGAAAAATAGTTTATTGGACGGCTACCGTTTATTTGGTTTAAGTAAAATATTTATTTCATTTAAATAACTATTTACTTAATTTAAGTAAGTATTTATTAAAATGAAACCGACAGCGGTGGATGCGCGGTTGGCGCACGGCTCTGGTGTTCCCCCAAGTCAAGCTGATTCGTTCGCGGTCAGTACTTGGATGGGTGACCGCTTAGCCGTGCGCTAGCTGGCGCATCAACCGTTGAGC
>JAPYZC010005597.1:0-11814 GCA_030522665.1 Ichneumoninae sp. A BG-2022a | reverse complement strand
TTCAAATCGCAAGTTCAGTAGATCTATAGACAGATGATTGTAGTTCCCTTATCAAACTACTAATTTAGATATCTTGGGCAAACGGAGCGCTGCAGCGCTGACAAATTTCCGCTCGCGCGCGATAGCGCGCGTCATTGTCCCTAGTATGCATAAAAACTTGCAGCATTAGCGCATTAAATTTCATACGAATTTTTTTTTACAGCGTAGCCCATTCGGTTTACTTACAGTGGAAAATAGGATTCGGGCTTGCTAGTGTATAACCCGAAGAGGGAAAAGAGATTGCGAAAGATGTCGAACTGCAGCTGTGCGGCACCTCCGGCGTTGAATTGATTTACAAGAACGACTTCTTCCAGTAGATACTGCAAAGACAATAAAATTCAGAATCAACTCGATAGCACGAGCTCGGATAACGAAACCTCGTGTGCATACCTGATCGAGTTGCGACGCGAGATTGCGCCAGGCCTGATTGAAGAGCGGCAAGGCCAGCGCTTCCTGAAGATCGTTGAGTCTCATAGCGAGTTCTTGAAAAATCGGGCAACCGCTCGGAGTTACTGACAAGGATGCTACCTCTTTTTCGGACTGCATAGCGAACCACTTGTCCGTTCTGTAAGCTCGGCTCTTAGCTTTGACGTCCAACGCTACAGTATTCGTTATTTCACCGACCAATTCCTTCTCCAGCCTCTGAAGCAACGCCACTGCCTCGTCGAAAACCGAGCCTTCTTCCTCGTCGACTTCTTTTTCGAGTACATCGATACCCTTGTCCGTCGCGGTCTCCACGGCTTCGAATTGCTTCTTGAAGAAGTGGAGCTGGAGGAAATGCTGCAAAAACGATACGCCTGACATATCAGAGCTGGGCAAGGTTCAAAAAAATACTTTAAAAAAATCACGATAACATTTACGTACGACGGTCACGCCCCAGTCGACGAGAACACTCGACACGTAATGCAAAGTATTGAGAATCCGTGGCATGAGGGAAGCCAGAGGATCCTCGTACTCCTCGTGAAGCAATTGCAACAGTCTCACTCTCCAATCGTCTATGAGCTCCAACTGCAACTCGAGAAATTGCAATCTGCCGAGAACAAAAAAAAGTTATTTTTAAAAGGATGCGTGTAAAGCGAAGGGCGTTTTAACGTGCCTGTGTCCAGGCTGAGGCAAGTGGTTGTATCTATCCGATATCGTCATCAAGAGTGTCAGGAAGGCATCCGCGCACTCGGTAACTTTCATATCGTCGGAATCAGAACCCGCGAGTCTCTCCCACGCAGTTTCCGAGCTCAGTATCGAATCCATCTTTTCCGTTGCATCTTGTCGAGGGAAGGAGATTGCGAGACTTCAGCGAGATTTTCGTAAAGATATCGTTGCACCCCGTTTGCATATATCGAGACTCACATTTTTTCTCCATGTTTATCCACTTGACGAATATCTGCGCCTGTGTGAGAACGAAAACCGTAGCGGGTTGATTGGTCGGATAGAACAAGCTGTCGCGAAGTTCTCTCTCGAAGCCGAGAGCCTCGTCGACCAAATGGGCGAACAGAGAATCGTCGTACTGAACTACCGGCAATTCGGAATGTAGCTTCTCAACCGCCAATTGCACGAGAGCTCTCATAAATTCGACCTGAAAAATATAGAATTATAAAAGTTTAAGTAATCGAGCAACAGCAATGATAGACCGATCGGTTGAGTATTTGCACATTCCTCGGCGAATACCTTGGCATTAACGTTAGTAAAACCGGCCGCGTCGGCGACCGGCTGAACGTTTTTGTGGACCCACTGCGCATGATGCTTTATCCACGTAAGTATCTGCGTGAAAAACCATTCGGGCTTGTCATGGCGATTCGTTTGCTTCGAACCGGTGAAATGATAGACGAATCTCTGACGAAGCGGCCGAACGAGGAGGGTTATCGGTAAGCTGACGGGCGCGAAATCCGTGAGAAGACTCGACGTCACCGATGGCTTTGCCGTTTCTTCTCTGAGACGGACAGGGTCAAGGAAAAACCGCAAGCAATATACTATTAGTATCCATGATATTTATTTAAAAAAAAAAAAAAATTCAACAATCAGAAAATTTATTTTGTTCTAAATTTTCTAATCGCTGAATTTTAGATAATGGAATGCAATTTATTCCATTCTATGGGCAAAATTTTCTACTAGCTGAATTGTGGCTCATTAAATGGAATTTATTCCATTCTAATGGCTTAATTTTAGCTTGTGGGATGGATTTCATTTCAATCTATGGCCTCAATTTTCTAATCCTTGAATTTTCATTTACATTGTAGAATGAAATTTATTCCTTATTTTTTTTTAACGACTCAACGCGTAAAAAGGATACGGCAGATGCAACTGCAGAAGATACTCCGTGAGAATCTTGAATCTGTTGATAGTGTCCAGCAACGGTGTGACCGAGACTGCCGCATTCGAGCCGCAAAAAGGCCACTTCAGAGTCTTCAATACGTCGTTGTATTCCCTGCAACAGATTTAAATAACGCGAAATTTTATTTCTCTGATGGTCAACGCGATCCGATTATTATCGCGCTACTCACGACGATAATTTTTCTTTCAAATGATTGTGCCAGAAGTGAAGAGTTTCCTTAACATAATTCAACAGATGATGACACGAGGATGACCTCAGTTGGCAGCTTATGTCTGCCAGATTCGTGTACATAGTAATGGCCGATTCATCGTCCTCCGCAAGTACAAACATCTCCATCTCATTGCTGAAAAAAAAAAAGTGTAAATTCCTTGTCGAGAGAAATGGCAGAGCGAAACGATTTTCTGAGTCGACGCAAGAACTCGCTACCTGATATCCTCGACGCACTTAACAAAACGCAGGTAAGACAGAGCCTTCTCTAGTTCTCCGATCTTATCCATGATACCCTGGACCTTCTCAATCTTGTTGTCCTCCTTGAGCCTACTCTTGATCATTTCCGACACTGCTGTACCCTCGTCGATCAGCGGATCGATTTCGCTGATTATTTTGTCGACGTAAGCCAGCGCGGCCTTGACCTTGGAGGGAGCCTCGGTCGAAGCCATGGACAGCTGGGGAAATGGGGTGGTGAGTTATTTTTTTTTAGCATCTATAGCGGATTCTCACGGTCAATAATAAATGCTGAGAATTGATTTTTTTTTTACAATGAAATATAAGAAATGCAGCGACAAAAACCATACCGATTCCTCGATCTCATTTTTCTCGGTTTCGAGCTGTTTGTGAAACTGATGTATCCTGTCGAGATTTTTCAAGTCCGAGCCAAATTCGGCGTTTAATTTATCGATTACTCTTTGCTTTACGTCCATCATTGTTTTGTCATCGAGCACTCTTGTCACGATCGCGATAAACAACAATCGGTCCGGGATGTCGTGTGTAACCTCGAAATAAACGTCATTCGTCTGCTAGGACATCGCGGCCATATCGTAGCAACCTTTTCACTTAGCGGCATCCTTCAGGAAAAATCTGCACCTTTGCGACAAGCAGATATCTGCATTGCCGACCGCTCGTACTTACGAGCTTCGTTAAATGACCCCATCATTTGGGTCAGTATCGTTTGAAATTCCTTTTTATTCACTTAGCTTTAACAAAATAATTAAATTAGCTCTCTAACAAATAATTTGAAAATTTGCAATTTATACCATTCGATTTGTGGTTGTTTGTTGGTGATTTAAACTTTTGGCCTAATTAAAACTTTTGGTCGTCACTCGTTTAATCACAATAAAAAAAAAGTATTGGGGCACATAGTTGCCCAAACATTTTTTTTCATCAAGCAAGTCTTCAAACATGGCTCAATCTGAGCGGAATCGTTTGGTGGCCAAGAATTGTATAATAAAAACGTTTGGTGGTGACTTGTTTGGCTAAATAATGCATAAAACTAAGCGCGCCTTAGGATGAGGGTTCGTTAGTGCGTAATACAAACAAACAAAACATGTTTGGCCAACTTTGGGCCTCATATTCATTCTTAATTATTCTTATTAAACGATTGACCACCAAATGTCTTAATTAGGCTACTAATCATCACCAAACGAACACCAATCGAATGGTATAAATTTGCACATTTTAAAAATTGTATGACTTATTTAATAGAGCTACTTAATTTAACTAACTTAATTTTTTATTTACGATTCTAAAGAGTATCGAAGCACTTTTAGAACCGTACATATGGAACAACTTTTTATTATCGCGTGACGAATTATCAATAACTTTGATGGATAGTGAGAAAGGAACATTCTGACATTCACTTCTATATTTCGCCTTATCGCCAGACTATACACTTCACTACTGATACAAATTACGAATACTTTCTAATTAATGTACGGAGCGCTTCTTTTTTATCACGCCCTTATTATGTTGTTTATAGTGGATCAAAAACGGCAGACGATCCTCTCGTCCTTTACGCCTAAATTTTTTTATACGAGGATCGCAAAATACCGTCAAATCCCACAAGGCACGTTATATATTTTGATACAATATACGTACAGTATATATTTGCTATAATATGGTGAAATACCTCACATCATTTCTTCGTTTCTCAATAAATTGTTGATAGGATATAATAATTGAGATTGGGGAAAAAAAAATTATACTTCCATTGGACGGATCGTAATTTGTTAAGGCGGTGAATCAGAGCGCGAAAAAACACACACTAAATCATGATATATCACACCGACGTTCGTGTATCGTCTCGATTCTAAAATAAATATAGATCCTATTACATTACACTAGTCTATTACAATCTACGTAAATGTACAATTGATGCACGTAAGATCGACGAGATTGTCGTTTTCTCAACAATTTCATTTTCATGTCGCGAACATCCTCCGCTCAGAGAAAACGACCGACAGTATCTCAGTATCGAAAGACGTTAATATTTACAAATTACCTTTCGGACGGTCAAGATCTTGACCGAAGATAAACTCTCGAGAGTTTATCTTCACTTTTTGAGCAAGCCTTCGACAAGTCCGTTTAAAATGCTCAATGTTTAAAAATTATGGACGGATTATCCGCAGGGCGATCGATACGAGACAAATACCTGGAGTCAACAAGAGTCCTGCAACAAACACGAGCGGAAAGGCACGTGACACGTTTCGAATCTATAAATTTGCTCACGCGAAACGATTTTGCATCCGGTTTGGAGAACGATAAAAGTAAATATATATATATATACTTTCTATTCAATTATAGCGAATCGATCGTTGTACTTAGAAAATACGTAGTAATACTTCAAACGTGAGCTAATTACAAATTCATCTTGAAAAAAAAAGAAAAAAAAATACCCGTAGGTATACAACTCCTCCGTACAACGCGGTTACGATGATTTTTTTCTTATCCAACGATTCGTAAACACCTTGGAGTCATAGCCAAAAGAAGTTGACCACGTATGATCAATTTTTACAGTGAGTCGAGCAGCGAATCGAGAAGATCCAGTTGATTCTCGTCCCAGCCGACAGTGGCGATCAGGAGACCCGTGAGGTCGTCCTCGGTCAGGCTGACCTGCACGGATTCAGGCACTTCCGGTAGACTGTCCGGTATGGGTGGCGACACGCTGCTCGGCGGTGTCTCGTAAAGGGCGACTCTCGATTTCTTCGCCGAGCTGTTGTTGTTGTTGTTCGTTGTCATGATCTGCCTCGTGGCACGACTGCGTCGGGACGACGGCACTCGTCGTCGCGTTCGCGTGCCGTCCTCCAAACGCTCGAGGTCCAGTTTCCAAAAGCCACCCTTTCCCGGCTCGTCCTTCGATCTCGGCAGCTTCACGAAACACTTGTTCAACGAGAGATTGTGCCTTATGGAGTTCTGAAAAAAATATTCAAAGACGTTTTATCGTCCATTCCAAAGTTTGTTCGAGCTTAACCGACGAGGAAGATAAGTCTATGAATCTCGGATATATTCTGAAATATATTTCTGCAGATATCTACACAGTAAAAAATAATTTCGTAAAATCGGAATAAGAAGTTACAAAAAAATAACTTTGGTAAATAAGTAAAAAACTCATTTGTGGAGGTTTGAATGTACAACCTGCCTTTTGTTTTGCCGTGTCATTAACAACTTTAGTTTTTACTTTTGTTTGTAAAACTAGAGCCGGTCCGTGCGTTCGGAACAACAACAAATAAACGATTCTGGACGTTTATGGACAATAACTTGTTGTATAAAGTACAAACTTTTTTACTGTGTACTTCTACTTAATAATAAAGTACAACACCATTAGACATTCTCATAGACATTCATGGAGACCTAAGCGAGCATATCACTTCCGGTTTAATCTCATTAATTTTTCGATCGTAAGTTACGTAGGGTAAAAGAGGTGAATATGGCCCACCTCGATTAACACGTAAATCAATGATATATGGACCGGCCTATATTCCCCACTTTTACCCTATTTGCGGTACGAACGTCACTTCTGGTTAAAAATAGATTTACAAACCGGAAGTGAAGTATTTCCAGTAAATCTTCGGAAATCTAAATTTCATAGTCGGTAGTGGCGGGGCGAACCGCCCAGGCCACAACAAGCTGTCGGTATGTCTAATATATTAATAATTTTTTTAAATCGAATTCAATGTATTTCGAATCTAATTTTTTTTTTAATAATGTATTTCCGTGGGTGTATAATAGTTAGTAAAACTGTCTTCGCATGTACCTGCCAGGCCGGATGTGCGTGCTTGTAGTACATGAAATTTTCCCGGATCCACGCGTATATGTTGGACAGGGTGAGTTTGTTGCGATTACCTCGCATAGCGAGACAGATGAGTGTGGCGTAGGAGAACGGTGGTTTGGCGTCCGGATCCGTTTGATATTTCTCCGCATTCTCCGCTAGATCTGCAGCAGTAATGAGACACGATTTGAGAATCATCGAATTGTAAAATGAAAGAATTCCTTAATTTCTTTTAAGGTTCATTAATATTTCGTACCGAGTTCAGCCTTGATCAGGGGTGACATTTTTTTCGGTGGCCGCCGGGCCACCGGCGGCGGCGAGGGGGAACACGGTGGCGTGGGAAGGCTCGATGCGCTCGTTATGTCGAGAGACTGCAGCCACGAGAGACTGGTCAGCTCGGCCTCGACGCCGAATTTGTCGTCGCACTCCATGCTGCTTTGATTCTGATCGATCATCCCGGAAGCCAGATACGTCTGGTCCTCGTCCGGCGACGACGCATCGTCCGTTCTTTCGATTTTCACCATTGTTCATAACACGAACGCTGCTGCAAACACACAAATAACAAACACGGTCATTTAACATTTTCCCGTCTAGTTTTGCGTTACTCGTTAAAATAAGTTAATTTAACGAGTTGAAATACGGCAATTTTTCTTTTTTATGTTTAGATTAAAAAACAAAAATGTTAAGGGTTTTATAACTTTATCTTAATTTATTATTGTTAAGTTATTGTTAGAGATCTCAATTAGGATTTACTTTATAATCGTTGTAAAATGAGAAATCCGTCAAATAACTAAATTGAAAAACTAAAAAATTTCTCCTACGGCTACGCTGAGAAACAGAAAAATTATTAAAATCAATAAAATCTTTTTCCCCAATAGTCGTCCTAGAACGTTTCATTTCTTGGAGAACATACCTTATTGATTAAAATTAAATTGAGATTATTGATAAATATTAAATATTAAATCAAAGACACTTTACATCCAAATAGAACATTTGAGTTTCGCGATCACTGTAGCCAAATCAGTTCGTAGAATAAGATCCAAAAACCTTCATTCTATGCCCACTACTCAAGATTCATGCGTTTCGAGCACCGAAACTGACCCTCATCGAATGTAAACTCACTTCATAAAGAAATCGAACGTTTGAGAATTGCGATAGCTGTAGGCGTTTCAACTTGTAGAATAAGAATTTAAAATATGAAATACCAAATATAAAATATGAAATATAAAATACCAAATATGAAATATAAAATATGAAATACGAAACATGAAATATCAAATATCAAATATCAAATGTCAAATATCAAAATCGCCTCAGCATCGCTTGTCAAATTCGAGAAAAGCTCACCCTCAGCCAATCCAAGAAGATCTTCGCCCTCGACCATCCCCTCGCTTTATCGGGGTCACCACGATTCTCTCCCGATCGTCCCGACGAAATTTCCAAAATCATCGACCTCTACATCTCCTCCAGGACAATAACCGCCCAGCAGAATCCTCGTACAACAGAGCTTGGGAATAAAATCGAGGAATACACAAGGGAAAATTCTCGAAGTGGATTTCCACTGTGCTCTCCCCTCCCGGTCGCCGTCTATTGCGTCGCCTTTGTTCACCGATGACCAGTCGCGCGTGACCGGCGAACCAATACGCGACTTCACCCCCTCTGGGACAACTCTTGCAGTGACTTCGCACGACGAACTTTTTAATTGAACGCAAATCGAAGTACGCGTACGAGTTGTGCAACCGGAGGAAAAAAATGAGATTAAAAAAAAAATTGACCCTGCGCGGGCACGGAATGCTCGACGACTGGCCGGTGTGCGGATACCAGGGTTGCCCTGAGGACGACTGGTGGTCGCAGGGGTGGCCGGGCAGGCACGACCCTGCCTCGGGCTGCACATGTATACGTGTACACACATTATATCACGCTCCGCTGGCGCGCACGAGCCCCACTCAGCCAGCTATGCGTAGGTGTAGGTGGGTTCGCTACGGTACTAAGCATACATACATACAGCTGGAATGGGCGGGCTGCGCGCGTGCGACGACAGGTGCTCGGTTCTTCAGCAGGTGGACCATACCAGCCCGACAGGCGGCCGGTTGCCCGACAACCCTCTCGCTCGGACTTTCGTATTTATTCTTGTGGGTTTTTTGGACTTTTGTTTTTTTTTTTGGGGGTTTTTTTTTTTTTTTTTTTTTTTCCTCTGTGCTCGCTCTCCCTCCGGAGAACCCACGCTTCCAGCCTGCCTGGTGAACATCTATCGCGTTAGACGTGCAGTCCCACGCTCACGTTCGGCACCCCACACAACTCTCCGCCGGGTTTCTTCCACGTAACTCGAAAGCTTTTAGTCATTTTACGTAGGAAATTTATCTCGCAACTGATCTCGCAACGACACGGGCTTTCGCGGTCTCGACGAGAGGACTGTGATGATTAATTAGTAGGATGGGGGAAAAATTACCGAAATCAACGGAACTGGTTTTTAGTTTTTTTTTTGTTTTATTCAGTCGTCGCCATAAAATATTTTTCTGGTGAATATCATTTTTGGGAAATGAGCTCGAAGTTTTGTTTTTAAAGTAGATGTAACTGACTTGAATCGGTAAATTCAATTTTATCCAACAAAGTAGGGACGTTGTTGGATATTTTTGTATTGAAGAAATATGTTGTGGCAACTGTTGGAAAATATCTAATAATTAATAAATATCTTATAATTAATCTTATTAATTAAAAAAAATTAAATTGTTCTAATTTCCGAAATAATGACCTTGGAAAGTCACTTCCGGTTCCACGATAGAGCAGAACCATCTCGCCCGGTGGGTGGATCGTTGCTTACTATATCGCTGTTTTCTTCCGCGTGTTCTCCGCTCTTTTTCCTTTCTTTTTTATTCAACAAACGCCATAAAATATTTCTTTTGTGCAATAATATAATTTTCGTGAAATGAGCTGGAAGTTTTTTTTTTATCAGACAAAACTCCCCTGAACCAGCGAATTCAATTTTATCTAAATGATTCGATTCTCTCGTACGGAAGAAATATGTTATGAAGATTGAAAAAAAAAGTTTAATCGATTTTACTGACATTTTATTACTTTGAAATAGCATTTTCTTATTTCTGAGTTAACGAACTTGGAAAGTTAGTTTCGGTTTCAAGATTCAGCAGAATTGTTCTCGGACCATCTCGTCCGGTATGGATTATTGTTCACTATACACACTGTGTTTTCTTCCGCGTGTGTCTGCGAGCTCTATCTGTTCTCCATTCGTTTTGTTCCGTATCTTTTCTTTTTTTTTGTGCGACGCTTATGGACACGATGGAGAGAACCGTAGCACTGCGACTCACATAATGTCCATACATACGCGACACATATATCGCCGAAGTGGTGGCATACATTAAAGTTTGCGTGCTATTTCCAAGGATCGATCCTGCCTGATGAGACCTCTTTGTTTAGTGTGCGACCACCCCCTTTCTGTACTGTCGTACATTAATACCGATCGACGATTGGAATTTCCGCGCGTCACTGGGTCAATCCACTGCGTATCAATCGCCCGTTTATTCCGAGGCTTCCGGAGCGCCTCCGGTGAGTCACGCGGCGCGCTTGCACTGTACATATGTACATTGTTCCCCGGTTGGGTATAAACAATTCCGTGAAAGATTTAATTTTTCACTGCACGCAGTGGAAAAAATTACTGCCCACGGCGCTGTCCCGATAATTAAAGAAAATGGCACCAAACGCTTTTACTCTTTGCTCGTAAAATAAATGCTTTCGAGGCTAATAATAATAATGGAATTTTGTTGTTGTAAAAAGGCCGAGAGAGTGCACCGACGACTCTCGGCGCGAAGTCGATAAACCGAATTCTTTTGGTGAAATCTTCTTCCATAAACGGTTTAGTTAAACCGAAAAATATTTACTTTTTTGGCAAAGTGGGACAACGACGGAGACCCCGGGTCTGACAGACCTACGTGTGATGTCTTAAGAGATGCGGGGAGACATTCACACACTGATAAAAACAGCGGTAGAGTCAACTAAAGATTCAGGGACGTTCAAAAAATTATTTAAATCGTCAAATAAAAAAATGGTTAAATGGTCAAATGAAAAAATGGTTGAATCGTCAAATAAAAAAATGGTTAAATCGTCAAATAAAAAAATGGTTGAATCGTCAAATAAAAAAATGGTTAAATAGTCAAATAAAATAATGAGTTAAATCATGCAATAAAAACTTTGGGCTGTAGTGTCAGTATATTTATTCGAACGTCCCTGTCCCGAATCTTACGTCGATTCGACCGTATTTTTTAATCGGTGTTTTTTGTATCAGGGACCATCGATATACGCGTTGGTGAAGAGCATCGATTTCTCGAGGGGGCCGCCTGTCCATGCAAGGACAGGGCTCGTACACCCCGCATCGATTCCAACATTTTTCTACATGAGAAAATTAGCTTCAAGCCGCTAGACCCACGAGTGCTCGTAGTTCGTTGATGTGACGAGAACACGTTGCATAGTCCAGGTGGTGCACCGGAACCCGCGCGAAACGGGCGCCCACCGAGACCGGAAGTGAGGGGGGTGGGCAACAGCAGGCCGCAGCACGAGTTCGCCTTTTCTTTCTCTTTATGGTACTTTTCACTTCGACATAATGACACTTAACTCGCCACGATGAATAGCTGGCACGTGCGCTCACGCTGTTACACGACGATATGGAAAATTCGTAGCGATCTATGCACCACTGGAACACACATTATAAATATTAAAAACAATGTCTAGAGTCGTTTTGCGTGAAAGGCTTTAACCGCAGGGGAGCGGAACGAACGGGCGATGAGTTCGCAACAATTCGATCACCATAAATTTGAAGTAATAATCGAATCACTGAACTTTCTTGTCTGACTAAAGACCGACTCGCACTACTCCGCATTTTTCCCTACATCGATTATCGTCCAACATCGGTTAAATTATTCTCGAATAAAATTTAAGTGTTCGATTGGAGAGTGACAATGTTCCTAGCAAAATTTGGGCACATTAAGGCGATCCAACAATCGGATTTTTATTATAAAAAAAATATGGATCGTGATAAGAAAATTTACGTTGAAAGGTCGATAAAGAAAAAAATTATTCTCGAATATAATTTAATTGTTCGATTATAGAGTGGCAATGTTCCTAGCAAAACTTGTGCACATTAAGGCGATCCAACAATCGGATTTTTATGATA
>JAPYZC010005596.1:0-20217 GCA_030522665.1 Ichneumoninae sp. A BG-2022a | reverse complement strand
TCTGCATCGAAATTAATGTACTTGTATTGGAGGCTTTTATGCATAACCTAGTATATTAAATTTAATATACAAATGTTGTGTAAAATGAATGTACGGTAAATAAAAAATAATAAAAAGTGGTGTTTTTAATAAAAGTACTTTAATAGTACTAAATGTATTTAAAAATTACTTTAAAACTACTGTAATTTTACATAATATCTATGCATTAAATTTAACATAGTGGTTTATGCATAAAAGCTTCCAATATCGGTACATTAAATTTATAATTTTATTTAACAGTGTATCTGTATAGACGTCCCCCCTGGGAACTTTTCGTTACAGTAGGAAATACCATCGTTTTTCTCAGTGCGGTGGTAATGTGGAGCGCGCTCGCGAGTCACCCGAGTCATCTAGATTTATACTTTATAATATGATAAATAAAAATAGTGCAGTGTCTGGCGAACGGGCGCCTGCTGTCAGACCGCGGCCCGTTCGCATTCCTACCCGATAGATCGTATCTAACGCTGACCTTGCGGTACCGGCACCACCGCCGGACCACCGCTCCTCCACCGACGTGTAACGCGAGATCCGTGTCCCATATGCGGGTGTAACATATTTGAGCTGGCCTTGAAACGGACGAGAGAGACTCGCGCGCTCGGGAAAGAGAACAAACAACGGTGGAGCACGAGTTCTTGCGCCGGTAGAAAGATATGGAACATCTATCGACACGAGTATGTCGCGGGTTCGCGAAATGTCCAGCCTTTATTTCTTCTTCCTCTTCTTCTTGTCTTTCGACACTCGTCTCGTTATCCGCGCGATCCGCAGTCGGCTAATAAACCTTCGTCGACAATCTCACGGCAACTTGTGCAGCGACGTGTCTCAAATCAGTGTCGGCTGCCCCGTTAAGTTATCGTTTGCGGTTTTATGGATGCTGGTCCTGACGCTCCTGCTCAACGTCGCCTTGTCAATTGCGGAATCGAATCGTGACACACTGACCGTGAATTCGATCGGTCACATTGACACGGAACATGCACAATGCCGTTGTAATACCCAACCGAGGATACGCTGAATTCGTCGCCGGTGCCGGAGAGGCGAGCATGCACGGCGTTGCATGGAAATAAAAGAAGCGGTACATGTTGTACGGTACAGAGCATTTTATTATAATGCGCGAGTAAAAATGTATGTCGTTGCCATTAGAGTTACGTGCGAGTACCGGGAATGCCAGAAAATGTAAGCTATACAGTTGTCGAAGACTGTGACCGATGAGATAACTTTTCCTCTGCGTGCTGCGTGAAGAATCCTCTTCTTTATAGTTTTGTTGAAGGAATTCAATCTTTAGGTTTCGAGCCTCTTCGGAACGATGTTTGTATTTTCTGCGATATTGATTACATGATTCGTAGATACATATTAATATTGCTTCCTCATTGAGGAAGGTTTTGTTCCTAACCTGTAGTATAACTTAGATTAGGGTAAAAGTGGGAAATATGGCCCGGTCCATGTATCATTGATTTACGTGTTAATCGAGATGGGACATGTTCACCACGTTTACCCTATATTTTGCGGTTCGCTTAAAATCTTGTTTATTTATTACCTGTATGCTGGCCTTGTATTTCTTGTGAGCTTGTGATGTTCACCTTAAGGCGGCCGTGATTTGTGTAGAATCGTCTGTGATGTGTTCTGTTCCGATAATTATGTTCCGATAAGGTCAGAGTTTGTTCGCAATGATTCAGGAATAAAGATCTACCAGCCTGTACCAAATTTCCGGGAATGAGAAAATATGAACAATATAGTTGTCGAAGACTGTGACCGATGAGATAACTTTTCCTTTACGTGCTGCGTAAAGAATTCTCTTTGTGGTTTTGTTGAAGGGATTCAATCTTTACGTTTCGAGTCTCTTCGCAACGATGTTTATATTTTCTGCGATATCGATGACGTGATTCGCAGATACATATCAATATATTCCTAACGTATAGTGTAAATTAGATTATGTTTTGCGGTTCGCTTAACGTCTTGTTTATTTATTAATTGTATGCTGGCCTTGTATTTCTTGTGAGCTTGTGATGTTCACCTTAAGACGCCCGTGATTTGTGTAGAATCGTCGGTGATGTGTTCTGTTCCGATAATTCTATTCCGATGAGGTCAGAGTTTGTTCGCAATGTTGTTCAGTAATAAAGATCTACCACCCTATATGCGTGTTTTTTGTTCTAAAGCTTTGACTCTGAGTTGTCGTTTCTACTTGAGTAAACCGTGTCGAAGTTCGCGTTGAAATTTTTTTCCGATCATCCAATTATAGACGGATCGAAGGACCGTAAGCGAGCACGGACGTTCTTGACGCTATGTTTGATGCAAGGTTGATATCGATCTTATGAGTTAATCGTGTCTTTCCATTCTCTTCGTCACTCGTACTCATTATAATTTACCGCTCATTTATTAAATCTAGTGTGGGAATATAAGTAATGTTCTGTCATGTAAAATAATGCGTAGAAAGTGACTGGCGGCTTAAAAAAATTTGCGAAATTAAGGCCAATACATTGACACTTTTCGTCAGAATTACGAAACCGTCGGAAGATTGCTTCGCCGCTGGGAAGTCCTGCGGGTATGGTTGTGCAGTGCGGCATTATTCGCTCCGTGGGCTGTGTGACGAGAGCGTCGTACGATGCGCGTGTCTGAAACCCGAGAGCGTGAAAACTTTTGCGGCTATCGTCACAATATATCCTAGGGGGTTCGGGCGAGAGTCTGGATAAGCAACGCACTTTGTGTCTCCCAGGCATGTGGGTCAAATTCGCACACCGTAAGTCTCGGCGAACACGCTCGCCCACATGTGAACCCTGCACGTTTACGTGTGTTCGGTGCGTATGACAGCCACCTTTCTCGAGCCGGGCGCGTGCAAGAAAATTCATTAACTGGGTCATACGCAACGGCTGCAAGGACAACAGTGAATGCGAGTGTGCGGCTTGCGAAGTCCGTCGCACCAGGACGGAGAATGAAAAGCGCCTAAGATACTGCCCCGAACGGCAATTTCCTTGATATCTCACACCCAGAAAAATAATTTATTTGACGGCCACCGTTTATTTGGTTTAAGTCAAATATTTATTTCATTTAAATAAACATTTATTTAAATTAAGTAAATAGTTACTTAAATGAAATAAATATTTTACTTAAACCAAATAAACGGTAGCCGTTCAATAAATTATGTTTCAGGGTGCAGGCACACTAATGACGACCAACGTTGAATCCATTTCTCAAAAGCTCCTCTATAATTAGCCATTTTTGCGTCCGCATGTGCGTCGCCCGCATGCGCGTTGACGCTCAGGTACACTTTCGCTTGCGAGAAGTAACTTGGGTTGGCGACATGTATCGGCGAAAGACGCTGATTGATGGCCCAATGTTGGCATCACATCGGCAAACCGACGATTGCCGAGTCGATATTCAGCAGGACATAGGCCTAAAATCGGCAGACCAACAATTGGCCGCGTACTGGCTGCAGATTGTCAAACCGACGATTGCCGAGTCGATATTCAGCAGGACATTGGCCCAAAATCGGCAGACCAACAATTGGCCGCGTATTGGCTGCAGATTGTCAAACCGACGATTGCCGAGTCGATATTCAGCAGGACATTGGCCTAAAATCGGCAGACCAACAATTGGCCGCGCACTGGCTGCAGATTGTCAAACCGACGATTGCCCAGTGAATATTCAGCAGGACATTGGCCTAAAATCGGCAGACGAACAATTGGCCGCGGACTGACTGCAGATTGTCAATCCGACGATTGCCGAGTCGATATTCAGCAGGGCATTGGCCCAAAATCGGCAGACCAACAATTGGCCGCGTACTGGCTGCAGATTGTCAAACCAACAATTGGCGAGCCAATACTTGGTCGAACTTTAGCTGAACGTTGCGGTTTCGACAATCGCCACACCAACACTGGCCCGACCATCGGCCGCGTCCGTTCCATCTCAGTCTCACTAATGTCGACCAACGTGGAATCGATTTCTCAAAAGCTCCTCTATACTTAGCAATTTTTGCCTCCGCATGTGCGTCGCCCGCGGCTCAATTCCACTCGCGCCAAGCACACCGCACCGAGATTGAGGATCCCCAATTAATATCTCCATGCCGTTGAAAGTTCGTAAAAGTACCTCGGACCGTTAGACACATGAAACATGAAAAGAGGAATATTTCATGCCGAGGGTCCGACAATCTTTCGAGAATGCCAGTTTGGATCTGCGTTACCATCGCCCGGGCAACAGCGGAGCGCTTCAATTACCACCGCCTTCCTCGGCGGACAGGGAACTCGCGACTATCTAATTCCCTGATTAATCCTCAAGACGAATTCCTCGTTAATTCGACGACCGGTTTGCTGATGTACGATCCGGAGAGAAAATCATATTTCTCCGTTTCCATTCGAAATTCTTTGGTGCGCTGGCGTTCGCCCGAGCCGACGTCAGGATCAGGAACAGGAAGGTGAAATATGCGCGCACGTGCACGCACGTGTCTCTTCCGATAGAGGGTAACGCACACTCCTCTCGGGAGAGACCCTTTCGCGCACGGTGTTCCCATTGCCCGGGTCGCGGGAGAGAAGAAACAAAGGCACGCGAGGAAACGCGGACGACGAGGAGCGTGCATGTTTCCGTTGTTGTCGGGGGGCGTGTGGGGCATCCCGGGCCGGTTCGTGAAGATGAAGAAGAGGAGTAAGGCGATGAAGAGGACGAAGAAGTGAGGCATCGAGGTTGCGGCCCAGAAAGCGGCCGAGTCCCGCTCCGGGGCTCCGCGAGCTCACCAGGCCCACTTTGCGTGGGAGCATCGCCCAAGGCCTTCGCCCGTATGCTCGTGCCACCACTCGCAAGACACGGATAAATAACTGTTCATAACTCCCCGCTTGTGTATTTTTATATATATGTACCAGCAGGTTATTACAGCTCGCCCCATTAATTCGTTATCATTATCATTTAATCTTAAGCTCAGTCACACTGTGGCTTTATCATTGGCGCATTAATTTGAGCGTGTGAAAGGGTTGAGAATCATTTTTTCGAACACTTTTTTGATGGTCCAAACATCGAGGAATATTGCCAGTAAATAATTATTTATTTATTTATTTATTTATTTATTTGAGTATACGGGACATGGCCTTTTCACAGTTGTGTACAATAGTGAGAAAGCATAGCGTATCGTGGAAAATTATACACTGTAAAAAAAAATTGGAACTTTAATGTACTGGCACTTGAAATTTGCTAACAGTACAGTAACAGTATATGAAATCATATGAAACATTTCCTTGCAAAATAAAAATACCAGATATTAAAATTACAACTACAAATCTTTTAAAATACAAATTTTACTGTAAAATTGCAACGCACATGTGTTTCAAATTTCAGAAACGGTTTATGTAAAAAAGCTTCCAATACTGTTCATTAATTTTCAATTTTTTTTACAGTGTACATAATTATTAATTTTGGCAATGATGCAGACAAGACAGCAGACGCTGTTTTTAATCGAGCTATCGAGGCCATAGAATTACATCTCGTCCCATTAATTCGCTTCATTATCATTTAACCTTAAGTACAGTCACACTGTGGTTTTATCATTGGTGCGTTATTTTCAGCGCGTGAAAGGGTTGAAAATCATTATTTTGAACACTTATGTGATGGTCCGAATATCAAGGAATATTGCCAGTAAATAATTATACACAATTATAAATCCTGGCAATGATGCAGACAAGACAGTAGACGTTGTTTTTAATCGACCTATCGAGGCCACAGAATTACAGTTCGCCCCATTAATTCGTTATCATTATCGTTTAACCTTAAGTACAGTCACACTGTAGTTTTATCATTGGTGCGTTATTTTCAGCGCGTGAAAGGGTTGAAAATCATTATTTTGAACACTTATGTGATGGTTCGAACATCAAGGAATATTGCCAGTAAATAATTATACAGAATTATAAATCCTGGCAATGATGCAGACAAGACAGCATACTCTGTTTTTAATCGAGCTATCGAGGCCACAGCATTACGCACAATCATCGACAGTGGCAGGCGATATATTACGAAATCCGAAAAAAGCCTCGTTTGGACAAACGTCGATCGAGACGCGGAGTATACATATTGTAAGTTCTATATACATCATATATATACATATTGTACAGTACTTCATACTTCATACACCGTTAATTAAGTATTTTTTGTAGCACCTACGCGACGGTATATTTCATAAAATGGCAAACTCGCGACACAACCAGCGGCGCCAGTCGGGATATTATAAACGTCGCTGGTTCTTACATGAATATGTATATGATTTATGGAGTCTCTATGCAGAGAGGGTTGCAGAACCGTCAATCAACCGTACGATAATACATCGCCGAGTTTCATATTGATATGCAAATCGATGAATAAAAATAATTGCGCAAGGACTATCGGGGAGGGGGCTCTGGTGTTTCATGATTCTGCATGACCTACGTCGAGTGTGTATGGCACAGATGGAACCCCGCGATCGTGAACGCTCCCGGAACCGCTCTTTGTCCGCAAGCAACGGGACTTTGGGCGTTACTGAACAACTACTCGTTAACGTGAATTTCCCGTACACTTATCGTTCAGTGCGTGTGCACGATGCAAATGCTATCATGGAATCATTTTATTTCGACAGGAACATTTGACGTCAACAGAATCATTTTATTTCAACAGGAGTACTTCAATGCGAAAATTTCACTTCAGCGAGAACATTTTACTTCAACGGGAACATTTTACTTCAACGGGAACATTTTACTTCAGCAGGAACATTTTACTTCAACAGGAGCATTTTACTTCAATAGGAACATTTAACGTCAACAGGAATATTTAACGTCAACAGAAACATTATATTTCAACAGGAACATTTAACGTCAACAGAAACATTTTATCTCAACAGGAAAATTTAACGTCAACAGAAACATTTTATTTCAACAGAAACATTTTATTTCAACAGAAACATTTTATTTCAACCGAAACATTTTATTTCAACAGAAACATTATATTTCAACAGAAACATTATATTTCAACAGAAACATTATATTTCAACAGAAACATTATATTTCAACAGAAACATTTTATTTCAACATAAACATTTTATTTCAACAGAAACATTATATTTCAACAGAAACATTTTATTTCAACAGAAACATTATATTTCAACAGAACCATTATATTTCAACAGAAACATTATATTTCAACAGAAACATTATATTTCAACAGAAACATTATATTTCAACAGAAACATTATATTTCAACAGGAACATTTTATTTCAGTAGTATTTTTTTTAAATGTCTTCCACCTGTACGGGGTCCTTTTACACACCCCACCTCGCCCCGGATTGCGTCCGCAGCCGACTTACCCCGTTACTGTGTCGCATTCGTACAAGGGAACAGGGAAACTGCGGAAAACCTGGCAATACACAAACGGCTCTTTGCCGGAGATTGGCGTTCCTACAGGGTAATCACCAATCTCCGAGAAAATTGCCTCCCGCTCCACGAATCGATGCGTAAGCTAGCGCGCGGCTAGGCGGTCACCCATCCAAGTACTGACCGCGAGCGGTACCGATTGCCTTTCGGCACCGCCAGAGCCACTCACCAACCGCGCACCTTTCGCTGTCGGTTATTTCAGTAGTAATATTTTACTTCAACAGTAATATTTTCCTTCAAGATGATCTTAGGACGTTTTCGTTCTCGGAATCAAGTCTCCGAGCGTGAAAACTTTTTTTTGTCTTAAGTGAAAAATTATCTCGATAATTTACTCCCTTCAGTCGCTGGACACGCGACTCGCAGAATTCCTGGCGATTCAACCGGTCTCGTCCTTCGTCTCACATATTATTCAATCTCATTTTTTTTTCGTCTCTTTCCTCATCCCCGCGCAATCTGCGGTCGTAAATCGCGCGGAGGGAAGGATTCCTCGACGAAAAGGGAAATTATGCAACGGTGAGTTAATTTCAGCGCGCGATCCTGCCACCGCACCGCCGGACGCGCTGAAACGTAGCGAACCGAGGAGAGTGCACCGACTCCATGGAGCACTAATTACGAGCAGGTTGGACGCGACTGACTCCATCGTCTCCCGAGCTAAAACGCAGTCGCCGCCAGAGGATTAATAAGATAACCTTTGTATCTGGCAGCGAGTTAATGGGAGAACGATCGCACACCCGTACCACTTGCGCGATAGTTCGCCGTCAGTTCATTTGTAAGCTGTGCATACCCAAGATGACTGCGCAGGCTGCGTTCTTTCGACGCGTTCCTCGCATTTGCCGAGAAAGGCTGGAAAAATCATGCGGATTAAAAAAAAAAAAAAAAAAAAAACGAGAGTAAAATTAGACGCATTGTCAGGTGTGAAACGAGGTAGCGTTAATTACATGATTGCATACTGCCGGGATTGAGGGAGAGCCGACGGTACCGCGGCAAGGCCGCGCAGCTGTCGTTGTCCTCGCAATCATAACGCGATCTTCCGGATCTGCTTGGTCTCATGAGGAAAAAAAGCAGGTCTAACTGTTGCTGAAGAATCTCGCGAGCATAAACGCGCTGATTAACGGGTTGCACAGCGTCAAGAACGGTGAAGAACCTCGAGCTAGCTGACGATGGAATTAGTTATAGCGTAGAACGGTCCGACTCGTTGCAACCGGACGATAACGTAATACGTGTGTTATCTGCGGTGCGCCAGTGGGTCGCGGGAGACACAGGTCTTTGAGTAATCAAATCTCTTAAAGCGGCGTATACTTTAACTCGAACTGGTACTTGTCTTTGGCCGGCTTACTCATTGTGTCTCGTGTTCTCCGCCGCGTGTTCAACTTGCATTACACCCATTAGTTTCTAATTCCAGACTCCGTTACTCCGGTGCCGACGCCCTCTACTTCCTACTCCCCCGAGTTGACTCATTCCCGCGCTGTTCCACAGTCGCCAGACTCGTTTCGATGAATAATCAAACGGTCGCGCTCCTCGGTAATTATCGGTGGGATAATGTCCTGTTGATTGATGTTGTACACAAAGTGGAGATGCTTGGATCGTATCACGCTGGGAATTGTATTACGAGTGGTTAGATAACGTGAGTCGTGCGTTTCGTTGCAAATGCTTGTCGGACATGATAAGAACGGAACGAAGTACCCGTAGACGATTATTATCAACGGCGAGACTGTCGGAAAGGATTTTGTGAAAGTTTGAGATAAATAAGAATTGTGAACCCATGGGGAAAGCGGGGCTTCGATGTTGCCAATATTGACAGGCGAGATTGGCCCAATCATTGAGGGAGCCTAGGATTATAAGTTGCCAATATTTGCCCCAAGGTCTGATGCTGCCAACATTGGCAGGCGAGATTGGCCCAATCATTTAGGGAGCCTCGGATCATAAGTGGCCAATATTCGCCCCAAGGTTCGATGTTACCAACATTGGCACGCGAGATTGGCCCAATTATTGAGGGAGTCTAGGATCATAAGTGGCCAATATTGGCCCCAGGGTCTATCACGAGGATCGGCCGATAATTGGTTCTCAGTCTAGTGGTTGTAACGTATACTTTTTTTTAATATTGTAAAAGTTGAAATATCCCTTTTTTATGGTTCGTATGTCTGCAAGAAATTGTATTTGATATATTTTCTCTTGCGAGAAGTCACAAAGCGATCATACTCAGTCAATGTATTGCCTAGCGTTTATTGATAGAGAGTTAAAAAACGTGCCATTTCGCATACTCTTATTTTGACGCTCAGGTACACTGTCGCTTGCGAGAAGTAACTTGGGTTGGCGACATGTAGCGGCAAAAGCCGCTGATTGATGGCCCAATGTTGGCATCACATCGGTAAATTGATGATTACCGAGTCGATATTCGGCAGAATATTGGCCCAAAATCGGCAGACCAACAATTGGTGAGACAAACGCGGCCGAGCATTGGCTGCAGATTGTCAAACCAAACATTGGCGAGTCAATAGGGGAGAGCGGGGCAAAATGGAGCAACGGGGCAAAACGGGGTTTTTGGCCAAAACTAAATTTTCCAATCATTTTTGGATCGGACAAGGTGGCAAAACTGGGCAGAAAAGCCTGATCTATCCAATAGGGCGAATTCGGGCATCCAAAAATTATTGGAAAATGACGTTTTGCCCCGTTGCCCCATTTTGCCCCGCTCTACCCTACCTGGTCGAACTTTGGGTGAACGTTGGGGTTTCGACAATCGCCACGCCAACACTGGCCCGACCGTCGGCCGCGTCCGTTCCATCGGCAAAATCTACATGGGAAATTACGTAAAAAATGAAGGTGGCTCATTTATCATATAATGCCTCAAATAAGACACTATTTGCCTGACAACAAAGTTAGCACTGGCGTTGACCTACTACCGGTCAACGGGACTCCAGTTGTATTTATAATCATCGCAACACCTGCTGCGGCTACGCAGTCGAGCTGAGGAGTCATAGGAAAACGTTTTTCCTCGGGTTCCCATTTGGCGCGAGCGCGGCTTTTGTACTTTCGGAAAAATTGGCGATACGGTAAATGCGCGATGGAACGGGGCAATATCATCCGAGGCATAACTCTCGGGAGAACTCTCGCGGTTTTGCATACAGCGCGTACAGGAGCGAGAGCAAAGGGTTGGCGAACGTAATGCCCGCTAATGACCAAGTCGGACCGAGTCCCTCGGCACATATATATCCAGCTAAGAAATATGTGCTACGTGTGCCTGGCTGAGAGCCACACCGACGCCATCAGGAAGTGCCCCAGAGACCCGCTCGGTGCTCCTTTTGCGCAAGAACGATTGCATTGTCGGTGGCGGTTAATGCGTCGGGTGTCTCTTCTCCTCCGAACTTCATCAAGACGCTTTTACGGCAATCGCATTGTTTGTATAATAATTACATTCGAGGCACTAACGGCACAGTGCCGTATAAATCTCCCCCGCGAAGTCCGCATCCTCGACGGAAACCACACGAAGAAAAAAAAAATTGTTGGCACAACAAGAATTTTGTTAACATAACTTATTTCCCTGGTTAACATAGGGACAACAGAATATTTTGGTGCCGCAACAAATATTTTTCTGTGGTAACAAATATTTTGCTGTGGCAGCCAAATATTTCTGCTGCCGCAACAAATATTTTTGCTGCCTCAACAAATATTTTGGTGTGGCAGCCAAGTATTTATGCTGCCTCAACAAATATTTTGCTGTGGCAACAAATATTTTTGCTGCCGCAACAAATATTTTTGCTGCCGCAACAAATATTTTTGCTGCCGCAACAAATATTTTTGCTGCCGCAACAAATATTTTTGCTGCCGGAACAAATATTTTTGCTGCCGGAACAAATATTTTTGCTGTGGTAACAAATATTTTGCTGTGGCAACAAATATTTGTTGCTGCTTCAACAAATATTTTTCTGCGGCAATAAATATTTTTGCTGCGGTAACAAAATATTTTGCTGTGGCAACAAATATTTTGCTGTGGCAACAAATATTTTGCTGTGGCAACAAATATTTTGCTGTGGCAACAAATATTTTGCTGTGGCAGTCAAATATTTTTGCCGCCACAACAGTAAATTATTAACGATCTACATTTTGTCAGAGAAACAGAACTATCTTTGTCGACGCATATTCCTGCGAACCTCAACCTTTGCCCGCACTTCATTATGTTCCCGACACATTGATTTTTGTTCTCTCGAAATCTCTCGTCCCTCCGTCCACATACCAGTTCTAACGTTGCAAATAATAAATCCCCGATACAGTGTATCTCCCGTTGATTGGCTCGAGCCCTCGTCACTCCGAGGCACCATCCCATCGGGTCTAATCGTCTTCGGTTTGAGAATGCAGGCGTAACCGATGGCGGATTATCGCGCGAATGCGGAAACGTTGGAGAGAGCTCGCTACTCGCAATAAGCTAACTCTCGCGATGCTGGGCAAAAGTTCCAGAGGGCCCCCCCTATTTCCCGAGGCCTCTCGGCGTCGAGTGGCCGTTGCGCAGGACTCTCGATCGTATTCGCACGCGATTATGCACGGAGCCCCGCCTATACCGGGATAATTGCACGTCAAATTAAACGACGTACCGGACGGTGAGTCTCGGTACGAACAGCGCGCAACGCTCTTGTGCGTATAATGCACTCTCCGTGTACTTACACGTGTACAACCGTACAAAGGCACTGGAAACGATCCTACGCGCATGCGCCTCCTTCGCTTCGAAATCGGACGGAGATCGGCGATGTTTTTTCTCCTCGGTCCGGCATATCGTGGGTCGTGACCCGCACGTACCAGATTCCCATTGTTTTACTCGAGATCTGGACCACACATAGCGCAGACACAGCCGTTTCTACTCGGCGTCCGCGTGTATTATCGGCAACGTGCATTGGGAATAACGTTTCGAGGCGCTGGTGTACCGTATTAGCCGATCTTGCCTGCATCTTCCTCGGCCGCTCTGCCTCAATTTATCCTCCCGTTTATCCTAAATCAGCCTCTATCCCACGATTCGCGTCTAATTAATATTGATGGTCGCTCGAATATGCAGAGTCCGCGGCCCCGCTAGAGGCCACGCCGTCGATCCCTCCCTCCTCCGTGAACCCTCGGCCGTGTCTTGCGGATCGGCTTCGCACGCGCTACTTTCGGACCCCCGGGTGCCGAGAGACGCTGACGCCGCGGTGAGGATGCCCCGCCGCAGATCCGATGGTTTGATACAGTATCGAAGAAAGATGGAGTGTCCGTGCCAATTCCGTCGGCGAATGGTTTACTCGTTCGGTTTGCACGTGGTTATGTAAATATGCACTGCAAAAATAAATTGTAAATTTAATGTACTGGAAAATGAAATCTGCTTACATTAATTGCATTAATTGAACATTAATGTACTTTTATTGTAAAATAAAAATACGAGATATTAAAGTTAGAAATCTTTTGCCTAAAATTTTTTAAAAATGTCAATAAAAATCCAAGTTTTACTGTAAAATTGCAACACTCATGTGTTTGAAATTTCAGGAACAGTTTATGTAAAAAAGCTTCCAATACCGTTCATTAATTTTCAAACAAATTTTTTTTACAGTGTATGTTTATGCACTGAAAAAAAATCGCTTGCGGGCTGCCGAAGGAAAAAATGCTTGTTTCAATTCTACTTTCAATTCTTACAAATCCATACGATATTGAAACAACGACGGCAAGACTGGGAAGGTGACGTGTTATCGTTTCAATACGGTATGAAATTGTACGAATTCGGAGTAGAATTGAAACAACTTTTTTATTTCTTTGGCAGCCCGCAAGCAGATTTTACTTGAATCAATTATTCAATCAATATGCCAATTCCGTCGGCGCATGGTTTTCTCGTTCGGTTTGCACGTGGTTACATAAATGCATGTTTATGCACTGAAAAAAAAATCGCTTGCGGGCTGCCGGAGAAAAAAATGCTTGTTTCAATTCTACTTTCAATTCTTACAAATCCATATGATATTGAAACAACGACGGCAAGACTGAGAAGGTGACGTGTTATCGTTTCAATCTGGTATGAAATTGTACGAATTCGGAATAGAGTTGAAACAACTTTTTTATTTCTTTGGCGGCAAGCAGATTTGACTTGAATCAATGATATTTTCTTTCAGTGTGGACAGCGTCGAGTGGCGAAACGGGAGCAGTACGTGAGAGTACTGAAGAGTTTTTGCTGTGCGGGCCAAGCCTACGTTCGCAGCCCGATTGCAACATCCTGATCTGGAATTATGCACAGGATAAGAGTGTGGATAATACGCTCCGGTTCATATATCAATTGACCTGCGCGCTAATAGGGGTTGGACGTATTGACCACTTTTACCCCGCACTACAGGACATTTGTAGCTGGTAGTAAAGTACAGTCAGATACTCCTCCTGACGTCCGCACATTCCCATCGTCGCGATGGCTATCGAAATTAATTACACGTTATACGAGCGATTTAATCACCGAGCGTCGTAAAAGAGATATCCGACGGACGATCGGCACACGTCCCTCTACCGAAGTCTCGACCGATCGAGCGACGAAAGCACACGTCATATAATGGTTGTTGAAGGATGCTTGTTTGTGTAAACGCGCGATCATCGGCCTTAGTGTGACATCAGATAACATTTTTTTTGGTTTTTTGTTCGATGACGTTCCCGGTCGAAAAATGAGTTTTCTGGATCGGAGGTGACGAATTTCTGGTCTAAAAATGACTATTTTCTCACGTGACGATAATACACGCTATTGTTCGTCGAATTATTGTGTATAACTGAAATTCACCGAATAGTATAATAGGGGAATATATATCAAGGTCTCGTAACAGATTGTCTAGGAGGGCTTAGGATAATCACGGCTTGGGGTTCTAGGGGGACCTCCTGGAATCTTGAAAAATTGAAAAACACGCGAACGTGTCCTTTAAGGTAGCTATGTCGCTTCCCGCTCATCTCGCATAAGTTCGAGAAAAGTATGCGAATATTGCAAGTACTTCTCGATGATATAAAAATCTGAAAAAATTCATGCAGTTTCAAGATACTGAAAAGATTAATTTTGCACAATAATAATTCCAAAATGTTATTGACAAATTAATCAAAAAATTAATTGATTAAGAAATTGCCCGGCAAAACAACTTTTTTTTCTACGAAAATGATTCGTTTATTCGTTTTCTGAATGCGTATGAATTTTTTCAGATTTTGCAATTAGCTTTGATTTTTTAATTTGTTTATATCGAAAAAATGTCTGAAAAAACACAACACAGATGAGCGGGAAGCGACATAGCTACCTTAATGACGTTACACAAAAAAAAAATGACGTTTTTCTCTGATGTCACTTCCGATCGAAGCTGATTTTTTTAGACCAGAAGTGAAGTATTTCTTGTAAAGTAAATTACTTTTTTGCACATGGCGATAATGCACAGCGCTATTGTGCACCGAATTATTGTACACAACTCACCGAGCTGCACAAAATAGTATAACGGAAATATATACAAGAGCCTGGTAGAAAATTCCCTAGGAGAACTTAGAATAATCAGAGATTGGGGGCCCCTAGAGGGACCTCCAGAATTCTTGAAACATCGGGACAACCAAACACATAACATTTAAAAATATATATATGATGATGCACACACTCGCAGAAAACGATTTAATGCCCGGCGTCGGAATTAAGTGGCGCTGTCCACGAGCTCGTTCCCCGTATCCATCCTCCACCTCTCTCTCCGTTTCTCTATCTCGATGCTAGAATATCGCGAGCTATTTAACGTGTGGGCGCGATCGCAATAAATATTTATGCTAGACACATTGCGCGCTCAAATCCTTACGACAGTTTATCTCACTCACTCATGCACTCGGGAGAGCCGTTGAGGCTTGTTAAGATGTATTACCAGCGCGCCTTGTGACTGTTTCGTACAAAATTGCGTGCATGACAAACGTCGTTGTTCGTATCCGAACGGAACAACTAGTTACATCATTGCATTTATTTTAAGGAATTATCAGTATTAATAACTATTAATTAATTTTTTAATTATGATAGTTTTTTTTACGATAACAAACATGTTAAGTTGCTCGAGAGAAAAACTTATTTACCAGCGTGGCTTGTGACGGTTTCGTATAAAATTGCGTGTATGACAAACCTCGTTGTTCGTATCTGAACGGAACGAGTCGCATCATTACATTTATTTGAAGAAATTATCAGTATTAATAACTATTAATTAATTTTATAATTATGATAGTTTTTTTATGATAACAAACATGTTAAGTAGCTCGTGAGAAAAACTTATTTACCAGCGCTACTTGTGACGGTTTCGTACAAAATTGAGTGTATGACAAACGTCGTTATTCTTATCCGGACGAAAGAACGAGTTGCATCAACATTTATTTTAAGGAATTATCAGTATTAATAACTATTAATTATTTTTATCATTTTTATCGTTTATTTTTTTACGATAACAAACATGTTAAGTAGCTCGAGAGAAAAACTTATTTACCTATTACATGCGGGTCCACCTTTGCGTCGAGAATTGGCCCGGAGGTGTTCGTAATGTAGCGTACCATAATACAATCGTTGAATCTAAACGCTGCGGAGCTCATTATAAATCCAAGGCATCACGCCAGTCCAATTACACGAATATACGTCGATCGATATCGATCCCGATCGTATCGATCGGTTCGCGACGAACGAGCCGAAGCTCGAGCTTTCCCGAGAGACTTGACAACAGCTTCGCTTTATACGACATAACGTAACAGTACACGATGGTTTCGCAACCCATTATCCTCACCTCCCCTCCACATCCATCACGTTCTACTCTCCTCCGAGATCTTTCCCGGCCGTGTTTAATGCCGCTCCGCGTATTAAATTAATTTTATGCGACAAAGTCACGACGAGGGGGAGAGCGCGAACGCGATACCGGTTGGCCGTAATCACCTTAACGAGAACGCGTGTTCTCCACTGACACGAGGAGGCGGTTTACACCGCTGAGCCCGCACGTGTGCAGAGATTTATCGAGATGAAAAATTTGAGCCGCGCACAACCAGATATTTTCAGTTTCTATGGAGCGAAAGCTCGGCCATGAATCACCGTTTTCATGGACGAGAAAAAATTTACCAAATTTCGATGTATCGTTCGGTCTCGATATGGACAAAAATGGTCCGGGGACTCGCCAGTATATCAGGTGGACACAGGAAAAGTCGACACAAAGACTGTTCATCGTGAATGAAAACACATGACCACGAATAGTCTGTACACCGAGTCAAATCTACACCGAAGAGAGTGAACATACTAGCAATTGAACTCTCGACAACTGCATACAAATGACCGCATACTTCAGGGGAGTTACTCTTGAATGATATCCCCATGATTGATTACGACAACAATATATAGACAATACTACACTGTTAAAAAATTTTGTTTGAAAATTAATGAACAGTATTGGAAGCTTTTTTACATAAACTGTTTCTGAAATTTCCATCACATGTGCGTTGCAATTTTACAGTAAAATTGGGATTTTTCATAAAAATGTTTATAAATTTCAGGCAAAAGATTTGTAATTTTTATATCTGGTACTTTTATTTTACAAGCAAAGTACATCAAGGTTTAATTAATGTAAGGAATGTTAGTAAATTTCAAGTTCCAGTACATTAAATTTACAACTTATTTTTAGAGTGTACCCTTGAGGAGAATCCGTACCTAAAGTGTCATGATAGCGATTATGCTCGAATTATGCAGTCTTGGTATTGCATTGCAACCTAGCGCCTCTTATATTGTCACAATAAGACATGAGCATTTGACTTAGTGGTCCGAAGTCGTCTGAACTTGTGTTGAGTTTTCGAGTGTTCAGTTGTTGGGGTGCTTAGTTGGTAGTGTGTACGGTCTCTCGGTGTAGAATTGACTCGGTGTGGGGTAAAAGTGGGGAATATGGCCCGTGGTCCATATATCATTGATTTACGTGTTAATCGAGGTGGGCCATATTCACCACTTTTCCCCTACAGTCTACTCGTGGTCATATGTTTGCGTGCCCACATTCACGGTGCACAGCTTTTGTTTCGAGTTGGCTTCGTGTCGACTTTTTCTGTCTTCACCTGAAATACTGCCGGGGACTTTTGTTCGATCCAGCAAAAAAGGTGGTATGAACGGGGGCCGTTTTGCCCCGCTCTCCTCCACCTCTGCACGTTTCGTTTCAATCCGATCCTCAGCAATCAGACGAGAGCAGACGTATTTTCTCGCTGGTGTCACTGTGGAAAATTGTCATCTTGCATGAGCTCATCGTCGATATGTCACGAAAATATGTCACGATACGTCACGAAAATAACCCATCACGTACGGCCCGGCCTGTTGCCGGGGAGACATCGCGAAGTTCGATTATTCCTGTTTCGATTGACGCGCAACATTTCTGATCCTCTCTCACAATTCGCTTCCAATCTTCGATGCTCGCCGGCGTCCCGGCGCGCATCGGGGCCGGAGCTTCGCCGTTCGCTTTTCCGCGGCCGTCGTGACTTTCACGGAAAGCGACGGGCAATCGAGAGGGGAGTTACCAGCGAACGCGACACGGCCACGACCCGCGTAATCTCGCGTTATTGCCATTAATTGCAAAGCACCCGAGCGAACGGCTTGATATTACAAATCGTTTGCGCCACGCGAAGACCCCCATTAAAGAGTTTTTGTAAGCTGCTCACAAGGCGGAGAACTACATCGCTCCGCGGGGAGACGAGTGGAGACGAAGGGGATGAGAGCGAAAAAAACGATCTCTCACGGAGCGGACGAAGCGTCCGCGATGTGCGGAGTACACTGAGAAAAAAACATAGTAAAAGTAACAATACTGACTTTATACCATAAAAAATAGTTCCCAGGAGGAACGTTTACATTTTATAGTTACGACAGTGCACCCAGAAAAAAAATTTATTTAACGGCCACGCTTTGTTTGGTTTAAGTAAAATATTTATTTGATTTAAATAAATATTTATTTTTATTAAATAAATTGTTACTTACATGAAATAAAGATTTTACTTAAACCAAATAAACGATGGCCGTCAAATAAATTATTTTTCTGGGTGTAATAAAAAAAATCATGGTTGCAAAAATAATTATAATTTAACCAATAGAATATATAGGGTAGAGCGGGGCAAAATGGGGCAACGGGGCAAAACGGGTTTTTGAGCAAAACGTCATTTTCCAATAATTTTTGGATGCCCGAATTCGCCCTATCGGATACATCAGGATTTTTCTGCCCAGTTTTGCCACTTTGTCCGATCCAAAAATTATTAGAAAATGTAGTTTTGCCCAAAAACCCCGTTTTGCCTCGCTCTCCCCTATATAGACATTCCCCCTGGGAACTATTGGTATAGTAGAAAATGCTATCCTTTTTCTCAGTGCACGAAGGCTCGGAGCGAAGACAGTTGCATCGGATGCGGTTACCCAAGGAAAGGATACCATGCCGAGAACGAGATTGGAAGACTCATGGTGCACACTGCATCAAGCCCTCATGAAGTCGTGATATGTATTTACGCAGCTCCCGCGCAATCGACCTTCGACCAACAGCTCAATCAGCGTGCGGTCCCGTCTGGCACCGCGATTCCCGCGCCCGCGAAATTTTCTCGTTGTTGTATACCTCGGTACCCTCAGCCGAGTCGTTCTCCATCGGATGTACGCCGTGTATATCCTCTAGTTAGGATAAATGCCACAGTGATTGGCTCTTCAAAAGAAGGCCAATCACTGGTGATTGACGGTCGGTCTCCGTCAGTTTCTTTACGAGTTTCGCGGGTCAATAACTGCGCGTCGTCCGACAAAACGTTGATAGTTTATAACCGAGTGCAGATGTTGCCGACGAGACCGATGATGTCTTTCGAAGAACACGCCATAAAACTTCAATTCCGGAAAGATAGACGAATAAAACTCTCCCCCGTTCGCAATCAGTTGATGACGAATCTCGGTTTCCGAGAGATTCTCTGCAAGAAACGGCAAGTGGGAATCCCTCGTTTCTCACAAGATTATGGTTTCAGCTGCGCGAATAACGCGCCTCTTCCGATTCTCGTCTCTGAGGATCTTATGAAAAAGTTATTTGACTATTGCCGACCCGGGAGGGCGGATCTCCGGGAAAAACCGACGGGACAGGGATTGTTGCGAATAAAAAGGTTGAATAAAAGAGATCCGCGTCGGTAGATGAAAGACCACTTCGCCCGCTCGTTATCTACGGACAAGTGGTCGCAGCGGCGTTGATAAAGAACGGCGACGGTTTCATGCAGCGCGTGCCGTCAAAGAGGCCACCGTAGGCCTCGTGACATGCAGATGATCCTCCGTTCGCTGCGCTGTGTTCTTATTCATGTAAGGGCGCGCTCACTCCCTCTCCGCCTCTCGGGTTTACACGGCGTTGTGTTCCAGCTGATTTACTCCTCGTGGCTTTGCGGGCGACCCTCCTGCAATATAGCGGCGGCTTTGTCTTCCGCGTCTTCTTCCGGCGTTTGCACGTCTCGTATCTTGTCACGGTTAACAACTCTTGCCCCGGTCATATTTGCGCCTTCCACAGTCGCTCGGTCGTCCGTTCTCCTGATTCTCATTCTAGGCCGGAGAGTTCCGCTCGGGAAACTCGAGAATTTCCTTGGACAGCGAGAAATTCGCGCTGAACAAAACTTTTTTTTTTATGAAAATGATTCGTTTATTTTTTTTAATACGTATGAATCTTTTCAGATTTTTAAGTAATCGTTGATTTTTGTTCTATTAAAAAAAAATAAAAAATCAATGATTACTTAAAAATCTGAAAAAATTCATACGTATTCAGAAAAATAAACGAATCATTTTCATTAAAAAAAAGTTTTCTTGCCGGGTAATTTGTTAACCAA